>CM038676.1:116471035-116581035 GCA_021605205.1 Aegilops longissima
AGCTTGCGCCTCTTCAGCTAGGTGCAGGCACTCAGCTTCAAGGCGCAAGGCTCGCAACAAGCTCACGCCAAGATGGTTCACCGCTCACCGCCTCGAGAAACCTCTTGGCGGGCACGGCGCCCGGGCACGCCCAAGCACGCCTTCAAGGCCATCATCCGCCCCAAGTAAGCTGGGGCCACGAATCAGCACTCCCCTCGGGCAGGGGGGCTGGGGCTGGCGCCGCGATGGCCGGGCACGCCTGCCAAGCCCGGCCCGAGCCAGCCCATCCCCAAATGAAGAGCGAGGGCTGACCTCACCAATCGCCATCCACGACTGACGAGAAGCCCAAGGCAGGCTGGCTATGCCCCGAGAAGGCTCATGGAGGAGGGTCGCGAGGCGCGCAGAGCCGCTGGCGCCCACAAGATGGCTCACCTCTCCCACCGACCTCACCACAAGGGCTCGCTGAGCTCAGAGCGCCAAGACGATGGAGAGGGCGAAGCCGGGGATGGCTCTCACCATCTCCGTGAGCTCGGCAGGAAGGGCCCTGCAGAGCAAGGATCAGCCAAAGCAACGGGAAGATAAGGAACTAGGAAAAGGGAAGGCTTACTCATCAATGGCAAAATACTTCTGGTGCTTCAACAGGCGGCAAGGGTAGTCGACACCCAAGGCCTTCTTCTCTTCCGGAGAGCCTCGAAGTCCACGCGGAAGCGGCCCAGGAGTTCAGCGCAGGGGTCAGCCTGCGAAGAGGAAGAAGCATCAAGGCGACCAGCGCTGTGGGCGCTGCCCCGACGCACGCCACGGCCGCCTCACCAAGAAGGGTAGTTGGGGCCTCAGGGGCCTCGACCGTGGGAGCCGCGGGCCGCGGCTCAACGCCTTTAGCCGCAGCAGTGCGGGTGAGGGAGTCCTGGACTAGGGGGTGTCCGAATAGCCGAACTATCATCACGGCCGGACTCCAAGACTATGAAGATACAACATTGAAGACTTCATCCCGTGTCCGGATGGGACTTTCCTTGGCGTGGAAGGCAAGCTTGGCGATACAGATATGTAGATCTCCTACCATTGTAACCGACTCTGTAACCCTAACCTATCCGTGTCTATATAAACCGGAGGGTTTTAGTCCGTGAGGATCTAACAACAATCATACCATAGGCTAGCTTCTAGGTTTAGCCTCCTTGATCTCGTGGTAGATCTACTCTTGTACTACCCATATCATCAATATTAATCAAGCAGGAGTAGGGTATTACCTCCATCGAGAGGGCCCAACCTGGGTAAAACATCGTCCCTTGTCTCCTCGTTACCATCCGCTTAGACGCATAGCCGGGACCCCTACTCGAGATCCGCCGGTTTTGACACCGACATTGGTGCTTTCATTGAGAGTTCCTCTATGTCGCCACCGATAGGGTCCGATTGCTCTTCGATCATCAACAACGACGCGTCCAGTGGTGAGACTTTTCTCCCGGACAGATCTTCGTGTTCGGGCGGCTTTGCACCGCGGGCAATTTCGCTGGCCATCCGAGCAGATCGAAGCTACGCCCGCCATCGTGTCAGATTTGAAGTTTGAACTATACGGCCGATGTCCGCGGAGACTTGATCTTCGACGGATTTGAGCTATAGCCAAGCGCGCCGCGACTCGCCTCGATGGGCATGATCTAGCTCGCAAATTAACAAAGGCCTCGAGGCCGCACCAAAGATCCGCCCCGACCCTTAATCCGGAGCCGGATTCCCCGCTCGAGGACGAGTGGTTGGACACCGCCGGGGCTACGATCTCACGGCGATTGAGCCAACTCCATCCCTGTCCTTTATGGCGACCTTGACTCTGTGGTGCCGGACTCTTTCCGGACTCGAACCTCCATACCCCACCAATCGAATCCGATTGGGCGCCGTTATGGAGTTCATCGCCATGACATCTTTCAAAGACTCGCCTTTGGCGACATCCTGAATTCACTAAAGTCTCTCTTTATCCGGAGAGCCCTGGCCGGACTACTGACAGGAAGGTTGGGATACGGACGACAAAGAAATTCAACGCCCACCCACCACCCACTTTATAGCCACTGCCGATGATTTAACCGACATGCTCGACCGACCAAGACATCGACGGTATGGACGACGATGCCGAGACGACCAAGACCCAAAGGCTCACAGCCACCGGAAGGCCACCTCGCCATATGACATATACATGGTGGACATCCCAAAAGATGGGAACGGCGATGGAACAACGGAGGATGACCCTCCAAGAAGCAAACCGAAGCGCCGACGCCAAGCGCCGCTTTAAATCCCGCCACCATAAAAACGGTGATTCCGCATGGGAGATAATAACACCCGGACAAGTGCGAAGACAACCCTCCAGCAGACTCAGCGCAGAGGAGGGAGAAGCAAGTCTGCACGACAAGGCGGCAGAAAGAGAGGTCGAGGACGATAATTATGCGCCCTCCAAGATGAGGCAAGCCTCGACGACGCATTTAATTTTTTTCGTGCTCGAGATCCCGCCAAACAGGAGCGCTTTCAAACGCAGGCTTATAGCCACGGCAAGCAGCCTCAAGAAAAAGCAGCAACAGCTTAGAGCTGACTAAGACCTGCTAGTGATGATGGATCAAGTCCTTGCAGCCAAGGGTATGAACTCGAACGCCTCCAAAAGCTACCCCAAACGAAGGCTCCTTGCCTCGATCGAGGAGGAAGCACCCAAGTCACCAGCGCACGACATGGCAGACCGCCACCCGTGGCTGCGATAGAGAAGCCTCTCGCCTCCGCCAAGCCACACCCCGACGCCATTAAAATTACCAAGGCACGGAAAACGCGCCGGACTTGCGAGATATATTGGAGGATAAGGCAAAACATACAAGATCGATCTGCGGATCGCGTGGGCGCCCAATGACGCGGGATGATTACCATCACGCCGGATACAGCAAACCGGGTCGGGCCGAACACAGTAGACAAAACTCATATGAGCTATGTCGTGATATAGCCCAATGCAGAGGCGCCGCACACCCACTATGCTTCACAGATGAAGTAATGGATCATCAGATCTCCGAGGGCTTCAAACCCGTAAACATCGAATCATACGACGGTACCACAGATCATGCGGTCTGGATCGAGGACTATCTCCTCCATATCCACATGGCCCGCGGTGATGATCTAGATGCCATCAAATACCTCCCACTCAAGCTTAAAGGACCAGCTCGGCATTGGCTCAACAGCTTGCCAGCAGAATCAATTGGTTGTTGGGAGGACCTGTAAGCCGCATTCCTTGATAACTTCCAGGCACATATGTGTGACCACCGACGCCGATGACCTTAGCCACATAATTCAGCAGCCAAAGAATCGCCGCACAATTCGACATGGTTCCTCACAAAGAAAAATCAAATCGTTGATCGTCCGGATGCGAGGCCCTTGCAGCCTTCAAACATAACATCCGCGACGAGTGGCTTGCCCGGCACCTAGGACAAGAAAAGCCAAAATCCATGGCAGCCCTCACAACACTCATGACCCGCTTTTGTGCGGGAGAGGACAGCTGGCTAGCTCGAAGCAACAACTTGGCCAAACACCCTGATAGTTCGGATACCAAGGACAGCAATGGCAGGTCACGTCGCAACAAGAACAAGCGCCACATTAACAGTGATAATGCTGAAGATACGGCCGTCAATGCCGGATTCAGAGGCTCTAAACCCGGTCAGCGGAAGAAGCCATTCAAAAGAAATACCCAGGGCCCGGCCAACTTGGACCGAATACTCGATCGCCAGCGATACATGGCACCCCGAAAACCAGCCAACCACACCAACAGGGATTGTTGGGTGTTCAAGCAAGCAAGTTAAGTGCCGAACTCAATGACAAGGGGCTTATAGCGACGACGAGGAAGAGCCCGCCACGAACAATAGAGGATGAAGGGTTTTCCCACACAAGTGCGGATGGTGAACATGATATACGCAACCCACATACCCAAAAGGGAGCGAAGCGCACTAAGGGACGATATGCGATGGAGCCAGTCGCCCCAAAGTTCAACCCATGCTCTTCCTGCCCGATCACCTTCGATCGAAGGGATCACCCCACTAGCATTCGTCACGGCGGTTTCGCCGCATTGGTTCTTGACCCAATTATTGACGGATTTCACCTCACCCGAGTCCTGATAGACGGCGGTACCAGCCTGAACCTGCTTTATCAGGATACAAGTCGCAAAATGGGCATAGACCCTCAAGGATTAAACCTACAAAGACGACCTTTAAAGGCGCTATACCGGTGTAGAGGCCTGTTGTAACGGGCTCAGTTACACTCAAGTGGTCTTCGGATCCTGGATAACTTCCGGCGAAGAGTTAATCTTCGACATCGTCCCATTCTGCAGCGGCTATCAGGCACTGCTCGGACGAACCGCATTTGCAAAGTTCAATGCGGTGCCACTCTACGCATACCTCAAGCTCAAGATGCCAGGCCCTTGAGGAGTAATCACGGTCAATGGAAACACCGAACGCTCTCTTCGAACGGAGGAGCAAACGATGGCCCTCGTGGCAGAGGCGCAAAGCAGCCTCTCACAGCAATTCTCGAGTCCGTCCACTAAGCGTCCCGGACACCGCAAGCTACCAAGTAACCCACAACAAGACCGCTGGCATGATTCAAGCATCGCGTAGCAATCCGCCCCAACCCCAGCCCTCGCGAAATGCGAAGCGATTACTACGCTGCATATAACTACGCCCTGAGATACCATGGGCATAAAGGGAGGGCACGACCACGGCACGCCGGAATGCGGCTCAACCGCACGAGGGCTCCCCATTGTGTCATTCTTTTCTTTTCCTTTTTCTTCCTTTTCTTACTTTCGGGACTCCGCTTTTCCGAAGCCCTGTCCGCACTAGAATCGCCGAACTCACGATGCAACAGCCGAGGAAGCGAAAAGCTACGCCGAGTGTTCGTCGTCTCTATTACGAGCATTATACCTGTTTACATACCATCCCGCAGCTTACCCCTCGAGGGGGACATGTTAGATAGTCCCATCCCTTGCTTATCGCACTATTTGTATCGCTCGCTTTCATTGCAGTACCTTTTGAATAAACAATACATAGCCTTTGCTTATTATTGCACTCTTTTCTTTATCTATATATATGTTCATTTCATGACATGTTGCACCTGCATACACTTTGATACGGCCAATACACCGAGGGCTTAAGTACCCCAAAATTATGGTGTGATAAGTCCAACACTTTCACAAGTGCGGCACCCGAACTTATAGCATTATATGAATCGGCTCGAATCATGTCTTGGGTCAATAGTTGGGTTTGCCTGCCCCGTGTTTTGGTACCTTACGTTCCGTTATATCGGCTAAAGTAGCACCGGAGAACCACTGCGATTGTGCCCAGCTTGAGCTGGTCGAGCACCTCGATGGAGAAAGCTAAAACTGACCGTCATGATAGGGCGAGAGCCGGTCGCTGTTCGAGAGGTTTTTCGGTCCCTAAAGACTTATGCCGCTTAGAGCGAGGAACCGGAGTTGTCCGCCAAGGCGTGATAGCGCCTCAAACTCGGTCTTCCGAATACTAGGGGCTTCACGAAATTTAAAATTATAGAATTCTATGGCTAAGTGAGAGTGTTCAAGCATTATAAGTCTGGTTGCCTTGTTTGTTGTGTTGAGCGCCTCCTAGATGGACCCAAGAATGGGAACAAGAGTGCTCAAGTTTATCCCAACACCCCAAAGACTCGTGGCATGGGGCTCAAGCCAACGACTTGCCATCTCTCAAATTTGATAAACGGCCGCATGTAAGGTAATATTTTAAATTAACAAGCGTTGCTTAGCGCATATAAACAAGTTTTCAGCGTACAGGACAACAAATGCGAGTCTATTCAAACATTACATCTTTGGAGCACTCATCCGCTATTCGGCGGGCACCCTTCAGGAGACCCTCATAGTACATTTCGGCCGTGCGATGCTCCTTGCCCTTAGGTGGCCCGTCCATCACAAGCTTCTCCGCATCCAGCTTGCCCCAGTGCACTTTAGCACGGCAAGGGCCCGACGGACACCTTCAATACAGACGGGCGCTTGATGACTTCAATCACAAAGGCCCACCAGCCGCCGCACTAGCCCAAAGTAGCTCCTGTGCATGGCTTCTAATGGCCACAGCCGAACTATGAGGCCCTTCATCGCCTGTTCGGCGACCTTGTGGAGCTCGACCAGCTGCTTCAGCTGGTCGCTCGAGAACATCAGACGTTCGCCTCAAAGATCTGAGACCAAAACACCTTCTCCGTCGAGCTCCCTCCTTGGCGCTGTAGAATGCGGCAGCTTGAGACACACTTCGAGGCAAATCTGCGAATGCTCCTGGAGAGCTCCGAATCCGGGTAAGTAATAGGTAATTCACTTTCACATGCTTGCTTTGCATAAAGAATGCCTTACCCGCCACTATCTTCTTTAATGATTCAATTTCTTGAGGGCTTTTGGGCCTCGGCCTTAGCAGCTTTGGCACTCTCAAGAGCCGAGGCAAGCTCGGACTCTCGGGTCTTGAGTCACGCTCCAAACTCTCGTGTTTTTCACGAGCCTGGAGCTCTTGCCGCACCTCCGCCAGCTCGCCTCCCCTTCTCCCGCTGGCATGCGTTCCAGCCGCTTTGTTTTCGCCACGACACTACCTCCTTCGTGGTCGCCACCTCGTTCGTGGCCCCGCAGCACCCATGTTATTCTTGTTATTTTTGCAACCAAAACCTTTTCTATAAGGTATTTCTTTAATAAGGTATTACTTACCTTCCTTGTCCTCGAAATGCTTCTTGGCTTGGCCGAGCTCGTTCTCGGACCGCCGAGGCTCTGCTTCAATGCATTGACCTCCATGATCAAGGCAGAGGTCAAGAACAAGCAGCCCTGCATTCCCATATTGACATACTTCTATTAGACTCCTGCGTATATCTTTTAGATCCTTAGTTCGGCTTTTCTTTCCGAACACCGAACTAAGCATCAGGGGCTACTGTCTATGCGGTAATATTTTTACATATTCTAAACTTACCTCAAAGCCTGTTAGAAGGCTGGTACAGGCTTCGGTCAGCCCGCTCTTGGCGGACTGAACTGTCCGGATCACCGCGCTCATAACAGTGCGGTGCTCCTCCTCGATGGAGGCGCTGTTAAGCTCCTCCTCGATGGAGGCGTCTTACCCTTCTTACGAAGGGACCGCTTGCCGGACTCCGGAACCGCTAAAGGATCCGACATGGAGTCCGGACAAGGGTCGGGCTTAGAGCCCCTGGGGGTCTTGCCCCCCACGCGCCTGGTGTCCGGGAGGTTGCCTTGTGGCGCCTCCTGCGCCACCTCCTCTTGACCAGGGCCCCCTTGGGGCACCACCTCGGCATCGTCCGCAGCGTGAGGCGAGGAGGCGGTCGGAAGCGAAGTACTCTCCATTTCCGACGAACCCAGGGACCCGCTCGATGAAGCGGCGAACTCGCCCTTGGGCGGGCTGTACGATTGTTCGACATTAGAGAACACTCTGCAATAATAATAAAAGCCATGGGTATCCAGACACTTACGATCTCGCCAGGGGCTTGGCCCTTGTAGGCCAATCCTCCTCGTCATCATCGACGTTGGTGGAGAAGTCCGGAGGAAGGGTTCTTCCCTTCTTGGACCCTACGGCCTCCCCAGTTGGGGCGGCCTTCCTTTTCTTCTCCTCCCTTGCTGGGGGAGAAGCGTCTTTTTCCTCCTCCTCGTCCTCGGGAGAAGATTCTGCTTGAATCTGACAAGACTGGCGTCGGGGAGCTCCTTCGAGTTCCCATGGCCTCCTTCTTGCCTTCTTCTCCGCACCACATGGGTACGGAGCCAGCAGCCCGTCAATCGGGCCTCCGCTGGGTCTTCCGGCAAAGGAGCAGACAGATTAATCTGTCTGGGCGTCTTCACCAGTCTCATCAACGATTAGGGAGTTTTAGATCCCACATAGAGTAAATCTATGAAAAAGAGTCCCGTAAAGGGTAAAATAACTTACCTCGCCCGGCTTGACGTTGCGAGCTGTATCCGCGATCTTACAGAGCGGATGAGGGAGCCTCGCGCCTTGAACAGCACCTTCCGGGCATCTTCGCACGTAGTGTCAAGAGCCTTTTAGAGTTGAGTGCTGTGCCGGATCGAACTCCCACAATTTGAAGGCCCGTTGTTGGCATGGGAGAATCCGCGGATGAGCATCACTGGATTACGTTGACAAGCCCGAGATTCTTGTCCACCGTGTTTGGACGCATGTTTGGAGTCCGGATGTCTCGTCCGAATTCCCCCATGTCAGGCCCGTCTCTTTCCATGATGAGAGCCGTGTGGGGAAGCTAGATCTGAATTCAGGGGCCGCCACCCATTTGGGGTCGCGTGGCTCAGTGATGTAGAACCACCCCGATTGCCACCCCTTTATTGTCTCCACAAAGGAGCCCTCGAGCCATAGGATTTTGGGCATCTTGCCAACCATGGCGCCTCCGCACTCCGCTTGACGGCCGCCCACAACCTTCGGCCTGACATTGAAGGTCTTCAGCCATAGGCCGAAGTGGGGCTGGATGCAGAGGAAGGCCTCGCACACGACGATAAACGCCGAGATGTTGCGGATGAAATTCGGGGCCAGGTCATGGAAGTCCAGGCCGTAGTAGAACATGAGCCCCCGGACAAATGGGTGAAGCGGAAAACCTAGTCCGCAGAGGAAGTGGGGGAGAAACACCACCCTCTCATGGGGCCTGGGGGTTGGAATAAGCTGCCCCGCATCGGGCAACCTGTGCGCGATGTCGCCGGACAAATATCCGGCCTCCCGCAGTCTTGTGATGTGCCCCTCCGTGACGGAGGAGGCCATCCACCTGCCTCCCGCTCCGGACATGGTTGGAGAAGGTTGAGGTGGGATGTGCAGACTTGGGCGCTGGAGCTCGAGTGCGCGGAAATGGATGAGCAAAGGAGGAAGAAGGCGTAGGTGAAAAGGTGGATCCTTATCCCCTTATATGGACGGACGAAGTTATGCGTCCCCCACCCGCCTGGTAAAACCCGCTTATCTCCCAAGCATCGTAATCAATGGCGCGGATGGGTTACCCACGTCCGTATTGATGGGAATCCCGGAATAAGGGGGCATGATCTATGCTTTGATAAGACGTGCCAAGGAAACCGCCTCGCTAAACGCGCTAAGGTGGAACGATTCATATAAAGGCCTGGCCGTGGTGTGATGTCACGCCGCGGAATACGTCATCAGATCTGTGCAAAAGTTATTCTCTCTACGGTGGTATGTGGAACTTGTTTTGCAGAGCCGGACACTATCCTGGTGTTCAAAACCTTCTATGAAGTATTCGGAGGAGGAACCCGCCTTGCAATGCCGAAGACAATATGCACGCCGGACCCGTCATCATTGAAGCCTGGTTCAGGGAGCTACCGAGAGTCTGAACTAGGGGCGCCCGGATAGCCGAACTATCATCACGGCGGACTCCAAGACTATGAAGATACAAGATTGAAGACTTCGTCCCGTGTCCGGATGGGACTTTCCTTGGCGTGGAAGGCAAGCTTGGCGATACGGATATGTAGATCTCCTACCATTGTAACCGACTCTGTGTAACCCTAACCTATCCGGTGTCTATATAAACCGGAGGGTTTTAGTCCGTAGGACGAACAACAATCATACCATAGGCTAGCTTCTAGGGTTTAGCCTCCTTGATCTCGTGGTAGATCTACTATTGTACTACCCATATCATCAATATTAATCAAGCAGGAGTAGGGTATTACCTCCATCGAGAGGGCCCGAACCTGGGTAAAAACATCGTGTCCCTTGTCTCCTGTTACCATCCGCCTAGACGCACAGTTCGGGACCCCCTACCCGAGATCCGCCGGTTTTGACACCGACAGCGGGCCTCAGGAGCTGCCACCTCAGGAGTGCCGCCTGGCGTTGTCATCCCGGCGGAGGCCCCCTCAGCCTCCGGTGGCCCATGCCTCCCTGCTCCGCCACTCGAGGAAGGACTCCCGTGGGCGACTGGAAGGGCAGTCACCACCACTGGGTTCTCGTGAGGCCCCATGAGGCCTGCGGGGCTGTCAGGCCCAATATGCGACCCTATCCAAAAGGAACTCGAAGGTCCCATCAAGGATTGACCCGCATATTGAAACGCTTTTGCAAGGTGGATATCATTACATCAACATTACATAATAGATGGGGATACATACATAAGGCATACAATGCCACACCTAATACAACATCACATCATATATAAGATCAACATCCATCACGGATGAAACATAAACAGAAAATCAAACAACATCCACCACTAGCCCAGGCTGCCGACCGAACCTATCCCTGATCAAGAATAAGCGTAAGAAGAACTCCAACACAAATAAACATCGCTCTCGCGCCATGATCATCGCATAACCTGTACCTGCAATCGATGGTGTAGTAATCATGAGCCACGAGGACTCAGCAATCCCAATACCATGGGTATCAAGACTAGCAAAGCTTAAAGGGAAAGGAAGGGGTAAGGTGGTGAGGTTGCAGCAGCGACTAAGCATATATGGTGGCTAACATACGCAAATGAGAGCGAGAAGAGAAACAAAGGAACAGTCGTCAACTAGTAATGATGAAGAAGTGATCCTGAACTCCTACTTACGTCAGACATAACCCAGAAACCGTGTTCTCCTCTCGATCAACCCCAAAAAGAGACACTCACGGTTACGCACACGGTTGGTGTATTTTAGAAGAGTTTGCTTCGAGTTTACTACAACCGGATATTAACAAATTCCCATCTGCCACATAACCGTGGGCACGGCTCTCGAAAGTTTATACCCTGCAGGGGTGTCCCAACTTAGCCCATGATAAGCTCTCGCGATCAACGAAGGATATTCCTTCTCCCGGAAGACCCGATCAGTCTCGGAATCCGGCTACAAGACATTTCGACAGAATAAAACAAGACCAGCAAAGCCACCCGATGCGCCGACAATCCCGATAGGAGCTGCACATATCTCGTTCTCGTGGCAACATCGGATGAGACTAGCTACGAGTAAACCGGACCTCGAGTTGCTCGAGGGGCCCCATGATAGCTCGGTTCAGGCCAACACTTAGAGAAGCACCGGCCCGGGGCTAAATAAAGATGACCCTCGGGCTCCGGAAACCCAAGGGAAAAAGGGCATAGGTGAGGCAAATGGTAAAACCAATGTTGGGCCTTCCTGGAGCAGTCTTATTCAAAGCAAACTGTCAAGGGGGTCCCATAAATCACCCGACCGCGTTAGGGACGCAAAATCCGGGAACATAACACCGATATGACGGAAACTAGGGCGGCAAGAGTGGAACAAAACACCAGGCATAAGGCCGAGCCTTCCACCCTTTACCAAGTATATAGATGCATTAATTAAATAAGATATATATTGTGATATCCCAACAAGTAAACATGTTCCAACAAGGAACAACATCTCCATGTTCCAACAAGGAACAAACTTCATCTTCACCTGCAACTAGCAACGCTATAAGAGGGGCTGAGCAAAGCGGTAACATAGCCAAACAACGGTTTGCTGGGAAGGGTGACAACGAGTTAGAGGTTCATGGCAATTTGGGATGGCTTGATAAACAGGTAATAGGTAGCGCAGAATAGCGATAAAAATCAACTAGCATAGCAATGATAGTAATGAGATCCAGGGTAGCGGTCATCTTGCCTGAAATCCTGCAAGGAAGAAGAACGAATCCATGAAGAATACGAACGAATGAAGCCGAACCAAGCGTAGACGAACGAATCCTCACGATCGCAACGAAACAGGAACTAACAAGAAGAAGCACACAACATAGTAAACACACCACATATGAACAAGGCAAGATGCACAAACAAGCATGATGCATGACAAGACTACATGAGGCTACTCATGGCAAAAGATGATGCAAACAAGAACAACACATCAAGGCAAGTTTAAATGAGGCCGGAAACAACATATAACAATTCCGGTAAGTCCTCATATGCAAATTTCTAAATTGGTCCAGATCTGAATAAACCTTATGTTCAAGTTGCTAAACAGCAAGTTAAGATGCACCACGATGATCTACATGAAATTCTAGTCAAGTTACATATAAAGTTCATTAGATTCGGAGCTATGGCCTAGAAGATATGAGCAAAACAAGTTAAACGTGGCATTGATGCAAAATGCATAAAAACATCAAGCAAACACCTCAAAACATGGATGCAACAAGATAATATGAAACTACATGCAAAATCAAGCAAGTTTCATATAGAGCACACTCAAAACGGAGCAACGGTTCAACACATACACTCTATACAAGTCATGACAACAATCTGACCAAAACAGCAACTAGGCATATTGCAAGCATCAAAACAACATGCTACAGCATCTTAACATGAGAACAAAAGGCATGGGCATGATGTACAGGTAAAGCATGACAAAACATGAACACTGAGCTATCTCCAGAAACAACTAGAACCTGCTCAAAATGACATGGAAAGATTGCAAATAATAACAGTTTCAGGCATTGGCAGAAATAACATCAGGTTGCAATGTTTAGAGCTATCCAACAGCATGTTACAGGAACTTAACATGGCAAACAAAGGCATGGCATGAATCTACTAATTGCATAGAACAAAAGTCCCTTACTGACCATAAGCCAAAAAGGATCAGAAAATATGATGGCACCCATGTAAACATGGCAAGTTATATTACAGACTCATACATGGCAGGAACAACGATAAGTAGGCATGTTGGTGAGCTTGAACCACTCACCACAGAGCAATACATGGCATGGAAAGGCAACTCACAGTACGAAGACATGGCATAGAAGCTATACATGGCAAGAACAACATCATAGCATGCAAGGATCAACTACAACAACCTTGGCAAAATTGAATAACATGTAAACAATCTGCCAGGAAACATTTTATAGCAAAAGTAGAGCTCGATTGACTCAAGCTATGGCACTCCATAATTTCAAACAAGGGCATGGATGGATAGAGCATAACCATATGTTCAAAACATCCTTACTGAAGTATCTCAAAATATGCATGGATCTCCCGGTAGCATCAAGTTTACATGGCATAAAAATATCAGTAGAACAGGGGCTGAAATCAGCAACATCATGAAGCCTAGTTTGCATGCTTGTGCTAGTCACCACAGAGATCACAAAAATACATGGCATACACCCCTGTAAATATGGCATGGCATATTACAAAACACATGTAAAACTCAAGTTCATAGGGTGCACACATCAATCATGGCAAAAATGACAAAAGTGCATGTTCTGATAAGAATCTGAAACTAACATCACATAGCCCTCTTCTAAGAGCATTTCGGGTATCAAGAAGAGCTCAAATGAAAATGATGCAATAATATGAAATTATTTACTCATCGAGACGAACAATTTGACATATTACACGCACGAAACGGAACAATGGATGCAGAATTATGATGTGATGAAAAAGCATAAAAATAACTGCAGATTTGGGACTTAAGAGAGATTTGGACCTCAGGGGAAAAAGTCAACGGCGCGGGGTTCGCCGGAGACGACGGGGAAGACGCCGGAGATCGCCGGGGAGACGGATCCGAGGCGGGTCCGGCCGGATCTCGCGGATCGGGCGCGACCCAGCGAGCGGCCGGAGGTCGGGCGCGACCCAGCGGAGGCCCGGAGGCCGGCGCGGGCGAGGCGGCGGCCGGGCGGGCGGGGCGGACGGAGGCGCCGCGACGCTCCGGTGAGGGAGCCGAGGCTCTCGGGCGAGGGAAGGCGAGGCCGGTCGGGCGGCGCGGCGGCGGGCGGAGCGGGGCGGCGGCGCGACCGCCGGAGGCGGCGCGCGGCGGGCGGGAGCCGGCGAGCGGCGGGCGGCGGCGAGGTCGCTGGCCGGGCGGCGGGCGCTGGCGCGCCTTGCGCGGCGGCGGCGACCAGGCCGGGAAGGCGAGGCGGCGGGTGCTGGCTCGCTGAGCCCTCCGTGGGCTCCATGGGCCGCGGGCGGTGGTGGGCGGCGGCGTGCACGTGGCGTGATGCCACCGCTGCGGGCGGCGGCGATTTCGTCCGGTGGCGGCGGACGTGTCCGCCTTGCTGAGGGACGATTTTAGGGTTTCGGGACCCGGATTTGGACGGGGAAGGTGTTTATATAGGCATAGGGAGCTAGGAGAGTCCAAATGAGGTGCGGTTTTCGCCCACACGATCGTGATCGAACGACCGAGAGCATGGAGGGGAGTTAGATGGGTTTTGGGCCAGTTTGGAAGGGGTGTTGGGCTGCACACAAAAGAGGCTTTCGCGGTTACCCGGTTAACCGTTGGAGTATCAAACGACCTCCAAATGGCACGAAACTTGACAGGCGGTCTACCGGTGCTATACCAAGGCCTCTTGACAAACCTCGGTCCATTCCGAGAACGTTTAACACCCGCACACGAAAAGAGGCAAAAGGGGGCGCCGGGAGACATAGGTGTGCTGGATTGCAAAACGGACAACGGGGAAAATGCTCGGATGCATGAGACGAACATGTATGCAAAATGATATGCACATGACAACATGATATGAAATGCAGATGATGACACGGCAAAGTGCAACACGCAAGCACATGACATGGCAACGATGGCGAATAACTGGCGGACACCTGGCATAACGAATCCGGGGCGTTACAACACTCCTCCACTAACAAGAGATCTCGTGCCGAGATCTTAGGACCGAGACGGAAGAGAAAAGGGATGAGGTGAAACAACAACTCCAGAGAAGAAGCAAAGAATCGAGAGCACTCGAGAAAAAAAAGAGGAACGACGGGAATGACGAGAATCGAAAGCTCACGGCATCAGATAGACTATGAAACCACGGAGTGGTTAGAATGAGAAAAGAAACGGATAAGACTGAAAGGATTTAGGCAGCACACCGGTTGAACAAGGAAAGAATAGAACATGAGCTTCAGAAGATGGAATGACACTTGACGAGATAAACAACACAATGCCTCCGGAAGAATTGAAAGAATTTGAATGAAAAGAACTTAGAAGGAAGGATTGAGTGGATTTGAATATCTGAGAAGAACAAAGAACTGCAAAACTCCACTTCTAAAGAATACGGAGAATTAATTGCACTTTGAGACGCGAGAAGAAAAGATATTTGAACTCCGCCAACAAAATCTTGATGAACTCTTGAGGAATGAATTAAATCATGAAGAACCACCATGAAGAACTCCGGTAACGAAAGGATGATGAGATAAAATGAAGGAAGAAAGAATAAGATGAGCGTTGCGAAGGTTTAGATGGAGGTTCCGACGAGATGGTCGAGTAAATTTGAACTCCGGAAAAGAAAAGATGAAAACACTTGGAACTAGAATTTATTCCTCAAGAACAAACTCCGAAGGAAGGGATTTATCACTTGGATGAAATAAGAATAAGATTTATTGTATGCTTATCCTTCATCAAGATAAATTGATGACAAGCAATGGATTTTGCATATTACTTATTCTTCTTGAAAAAAAGAATTAAGGGGAATATAGCACAAAACTTGAGAAAGGTCTTCATGAACCACCGGTAGGATTGGAAAGAACGAATGGATTAATATGATAATCAAAGAAAAAGAATCTTGAACGAACCACCGTAAGAATTCGAAAATGAACAAAGAGAAGAGAACGGATCGCCGGAAAGAATTTGAAAAGCACGAGGATACTTGAGGGAATTTAGAGAAAAGAGATCGAAGAGATCGCGAACTGATTAACGAATGCTTGAATGCAGCACCGGAAGAATATTGAGACGAACGAAGGGGCACGGATATAGAATTGGGGAATGAATCTGAAAACTTAGAACGAAGAAATCTTCCGAAAAGATGGCCTCCGGATGATCGAGAGAGAAAGCAACTCCTGAAATACTCCGGATGGATGAAAAAATTTTGCATGACTGGAAACAATTAGATAGGATAACATCGATCTAGCACCATAAATCTCCGGGGGAACGGACAAAATTTTGAGGAAAACTCTCTTCAATCTTCAAATGATGACGAGAAATACCACCAAAATTAATGAGATACTCCGGAATAATGAAAAGCGAAGAGGTTGAGGCAACAATGCAAAGAATTTGAAAGCGATCTTGGAGAAGGCATGTGACTGATGGGATCCATTCTTACATCACACTTGAAAAGAATTGAGAATAACTCCGGGAAAATTAGAAGAGTCAGGTAAGATCCTGGGAAAGACCTGTAGGTTAGGGCCCACTGAAGAGATAACACCGTTGGAAAGGATTGTTGAAGAGATAGATGATGCACCGGAACGATTGAAATATTTGAATGAGGTGACAACCTCGAATTAATTGGAAGATGTATTTAATCTCTGAGATATCTTCAGCACTCCGGAAGGATAAACTGGCGAGAGGCGAACGAGCAAAGGGAAATATTTGAGCTGAGGGAAAGAATACGATCGACAACGAAAAAACTTGAATTGAGTGCACCGGAAAAAGAAAGGGATGAAGAATGACGAACGAGACGAGAATTTACGTGTTGAAATAAATGAGAGAAGACTGAAGAGGCTCCGCATGAATGAAATAGATGGTCGAGACAGACTCAAATTCCGGGAAGAAAAAGGGTGGGAGGGCGGGAAAACAAAGGCAACTTGGAAGGGGAAATCGACGAATATCTTGAAGAGAAAACACCGGTTGAAATCATTGAGGAAAGAAAGCAAAGACTTCACACGAGTAGAATGGATACTCGATTACAGACTCCGGTTTCGAGAAGAAGAAGGGTGGGCGGGTGGGAAAAGAAAACAACTGGGGATTGAACTTGCAAAGATGAAGAGGCTCGAGTCGACTTGACGAGAAATGCACCGGACAAAAGAGGATGGACAACTCACGAAACTAACCACGTGATCCTAAAGAAAAATTTGAAGGGGAAGAGGAGTAGTTCAAAACACCTACGTCAACATTCCTCACCGAGGCGATTTAGGGGCAGAGGAGTAAAAGAATTCCTACTCTCGATATAACTAGACTCGAAAACAGTTTTCTTCTAGACTCAACAACGGCCAAACTACACGATCAATCAAGGGGCTCCTAGGGTCGGTCGAGGCTCGATACCAACTTATCACGCCCAATATGCGACCCTATCCAAAAGGAACTCAAGGTCCCACCAAGGATAGACCCGCATATTGAAACGCTTTTGCAAGGTGGATATCATTACATCAACATTACATAATAGATGGGGATACATACATAAGGCATACAATGCCACAAGAATACAACATCACATCATATACAAGATCAACATCCGACTACGGATGAAACAAAACAGAAACTCAAACAACATCCACCACGCTAGCCCAGGCTGCCGACCGGAACCTATCCCCGATCGAAGAAGAAGCGTAAGAAGAACTCCAACACAAATAAACATCGCTCTCGCGTCATGATCATCGCATAACCTGTACACAGGCAATGATGGTGTAGTAATCAGGAGCCACGAGGACTCAGCAATCCCATTACCATGGGTATCAAGACTAGCAAAGCTTAAAGGGAAAGGAAGGGGTAAGGTGGTGAGGTTGCAGCAGCGACTAAGCATATATGGTGGCTAACATACGCAAATGAGGCGAGAAGAGAAACAAAGGCGATCATCAACTAGTAATGATCAAGAAGTGATCCTGAACTCCTACTTACGTCGACATAACCCGAAACCGTGTTCTCCTCTCGATCAACCCGAAAAGAGACACTCACGATTCGCACACGGTTGGTGTATTTTAGAAGAGTTTGCTTCAGTTTACTACAACCGGATATTAACAAATTCCCATCTGCCACATAACCGCGGGCACGGCTCTTGAAAGTTTATACCCTGCAGGGTGTCCCAACTTAGCCCATGATAAGCTCTCGCGATCAACGAAGGATATTCCTTCTCCCGGAAGACCCGATCGTCTCGGAATCCGGCTACAAGACATTTCGACAGCAATAAAACAAGACCAGCAAAGCCGCCCGATCGCCGACAATCCCGATAGGAGCTGCACATATCTCGTTCTCGAGGCAACACCGGATGAGACTAGCTACGAGTAAAACCAGACCTCGATTTGCTCGAGGGGCCCCAGATAGCTTCGGTTCAGGCCAGCACTTAGAGAAGCACCGGCCGGGGGCTAAAATAAAGATGACCCTCGAGCTCCGAAACCCAAGGGAAAAGGGCATAGGTGAGGCAAATGGTAAAACCAATGTTGGGCCTTCTTTGGAGGAGTCTTATTCAAAGCGAACTGTCAAGGGGGTCCCATAAATCACCCGACCGCGTTAGGGACGCAAAATCCGGGAACATAACACCGATATGACGGAAACTAGGGTGGCAAGAGTGGAACAAAACACCAGGCATAAGGCCGAGCCTTCCACCCTTTACCAAGTATATAGATGCATTAATTAAATAAGATATATATTGTGATATCCCAACAAGTAAACATGTTCCAACAAGGAACAACATCCCCATGTTCCAACAAGGAACAAACTTCATCTTCACCTGCAACTAGCAACGCTATAAGAGGGGCTGAGCAAAGCGGTAACATAGTCAAACAACGGTTTGCTGGGAAGGGTTACAACGAGTTAGAGGTTCATGGCAATTTGGGATGGCTTGATAAGCAGGTAATAGGTAGCGCAGCATAGCGATAGAACGAATCAACTAGCATAGCAATGATAGTAATGAGATCCAGGGTAGCGGTCATCTTGCCTGAAATCCCGCAAGGAAGAAGAACGAATCCATGAAGAAGACGAACGGATGAAGCCGAACCAAGCGTAGACGAACGAATCCTCACGATTGCAACGAAACAGGAACTAACAAGAAGAAGCACACAACATAGTAAACACACCACATATGAACAAGGCATGATGCACAAACAAGCATGATGCATGACAAGACTACATGAGGCTACTCATGGCAAAAGATGATGCAAACAAGAACAACACATCAAGGCAAGTTTAAATGAGGCCGGAAACAACATATAACAATTCCGATAAGTCCTCATATGCAAATTTCGAAATTGGTCCAGATCTGAATAAACCTTATGTTCAAGTTGTTAAACATCAATTTAAGATGCACCACGATGATCTACACGAAATTCTAGTCAAGTTACATATAAAGTTCATTAGATTCGGAGCTACGGCCTAGAAGATATGAGCAAAACAAGTTAAACATGGCATTGATGCAAAATGCATACAAACATCAAGCAAACACCTCAAAACATGGATGCAACAAGATAATATGAAACTACATGCAAAATCAAGCAAGTTTCATATAGAGCACACTCAAAACGGAGCAACGGTTCAACACATACACTCTATACAAGTCATGACAACAATCTGACCAAAACAGCAACTAGGCATATTGCAAGCATCAAAACAACATGCTACAGCATCTTAACATGAGAACAAAAGGCATGGGCATGATGTACAGGTAAAGCATGACAAAACATGAACACTGAGCTATCTCCAGAAACAACTAGAACCTGCTCAAAATGACATGGCAAGATTGCAAATAATAACAGTTTCAGGCATTGGCAGAAATAACATCAGGTTGCAATGTTTAGAGCTATCCAACAGCATGTTACAGGAACTTAACATGGCAAACAAAGGCATTGAATGAATCTACTAATTGCATAGAACAAAAGTCCCTTACTGACCATAAGCCAAAAAGGATCAGAAAATATGATGGCACCCATGTAAACATGGCAAGTTATATTACAGACTCATACATGGCAGGAACAACGATAAGTAGGCATGTTGGTGAGCTTGAACCACTCACCACAGAGCAACACATGGCATGGAAAGGCAACTCACAGTAAGAAGACATGGCATAGAAGCAATACATGGCAAGAACAACATCATAGAATGCAAGGATCAACTACAACAACCTTGGCAAAATTGAATAACATGTAAACAATCTGCCAGGAAACATTTTATAGCAAAAGTAGAGCTCGATTGACTCAAGCTATGGCACTCCATAATTGCAAACAAGGGCATGGATGGATAGAGCAAGACATGTATAACAAAACATCCTTACTGAAGTATCTCAAAATAAGCATGGATCTCTCGGTAGCATCAAGTTTACATGGCGTAAAAATATCAGCAGAACAGGGGCTGAAATCAGCAGCATCATGAAGCCTAGTTTGCATGCTTGTGCTAGTCACCACAGAGATCACAAAAATACATGGCATACACCCCTGTAAAGATGGCATGGCATATTACAAAACACATGTAGGACTCAAGTCCATAGGGTGCACACATCAATTATGGCAAAAATGACAAAAGTGCATGTTCTGATAAGAATCTGAAACTAACATCACATAGCACTCTGCTAACAGCATTTCGGGCATCAAGATGAGCTCAAATGAAAATGATGCAATGAGATGAAATGATTTAATCATCGAGACGAACAATTTGACATATTACACGCACGAAACGGAGCTACGGATGCAGAGTTATGATGCGATGAAAAAGCATAAAAATAACTGCAGATTCGGGACTTAGAGAGATTTGGACCTCGGGGGAAAAAGTCAACGGTGCGGGGTTCGCCGGAGAACTTGCCGGAGACGACGGGGAAGACGCCGAAGATCGCCGGGGAGACGAATCCGAGGCGGGTCCGGCCGGATCTCGCCAGATCCGGGCACGGACCCCGAGGAGCGGCCGGAGGCCGGGCGCGGCGCGAGGAGGCGGCGGCCGGGCGGGCGGACGGAGGCGCTGCGACGCAGCCCGGCGAGGGAGCCGAGGCGACTCAGTGGCAGGAAGGCGAGGCCTTGGTCGGGCGGGCGCGGCGGCCGGCGGAGCGGGCCGGACGGCGGCGACGGGCCGGAGGCGGCGAGGCAGGGGCGGGAGCCGCCGGGGCGCGCGCGGCGGTGGCGAGGTCGCTTCGGCCGGCCAGCCTGGCGGCGCGCGGCGAGGTCGCTCACGGCGGCGGGCGCCGCAAGGAAGCGCCTGCTGGCGGCGGCGACCGGGCAGGAGAGCAGAGGCGGCGGGCCAGGTCTGGAGCTCATGTGGCCCTCCGTGGGCTCCATGAACATGATGGCGGTGGCGGCGCGCAGTCTGGCGATTCGTCCGTGGCGGCGGGCGTGTCCGCAGCGTCTTGAGGACGATTTTAGGGTTTCGGGACCCGGATTTTTACGGGGAAGGTGTTTATATAGGCATAGGGAGCTAGGAGAGTCCAAATGAGGTGCGGTTTTCGCCCACACGATCGTGATCGAACGACCGAGAGCATGGAGGGGAGTTAGATGGGTTTTGGGCCAGTTTGGAAGGGGTGTTGGGCTGCACACAAAAGAGGCTTTCGCGGTTACCCGGTTAACCGTTGGAGTATCAAACGACCTCCAAATGGCACGAAACTTGACAGGCGGTCTACCGGTGCTATACCAAGGCCGCTTGACAAACCTCGGTCCATTCCGAGAACGTTTAACACCCGCACACGAAAAGAGGCAAAAGGGGGCGCCGGGAGACATAGGAGTGCCGGATTGCAAAATGGACAACGGGGAAAATGCTCGGATGCATGAGACGAACATGTACGCAAAATGATATGCACATGACGACATGATATGAAATGCAGATGATGACACGGCAAAGTGCAACACGCAAGCACATGACATGGCAACGATGGCGAATAACTGGTGGACACCTGGCGTAACGAATCCGGGCCGTTACAGGGGCGCAACCCCCATTCGTCAAAGCTGGGCATCTGCTTCACAAAGTCACCCCTGCTCGAGCAAAATTACAGGAAAGCACCCCCTTGCCGGATGCTGCCGGGGGAAGGGTCCCCAGTCAGGACCAGGAGCACCTTCCTCAGTGCTTCAGGCGTCAAGTCCTCCTCCTAGAGCCTCATGCGATCCTCATGCCCGCCGAAGGCCCACATCCGACGGGAGTGACGCTGGAGAGGGGCAATGCGGCATAACAGGAACTCCTTCACCACCTTGGGCGCCGTCACGCCGAGCGCCCTCAGGAACGCGAAGTGACGCTAGACGAAGACGAGCCGGGGGCTCGTGAGCGTATCCTGGCCCCAGCCTGAATTGGGGACAACGGGAGATGTTGGCTCCGAAAGCAGGGGGCTGGGCACCCCGACATCCACGTACAGCCACCGCTCGCGGAACCCAGACGCGAGCGGAGGAAGGCTGAAATCAATCCCTGAAGTCGTCGTTTCTGGTGCGGCAATGAAGCCCACGCACCCCGAGCATTGGGTGGGGTCGATGAGGCGTAAAGAGAAGAAGTGACGCAGCAAGGCAACTGAAGGAGGGATGCCCATCATTGCCTCACAGAAAAAGGCGAAAATGGCAAGAAGAGTAATGGATTCAGGACCCAAATGCATCATATGGATCTGGTAATGGGAAAGCACGGCGTTGAAGAAATTGGAAAAGGGGGGAACCAGTCCCGCCCATAGGGCGTCGGTGAAGTACCGGACCTCGGTGACTATTCTGTCAATGGAGAAGCGAGATGCGGGCCAGGCCGTCATCCTCCGGCACTCGTTAAAGATAGTGGCAAGAGCAGAGCTGACCTTGTCCAAGCCCTCTCGGTTGAGTATGATCGACCGATCGACAGCAAGAGCCGTCAGCGACGGCGAGCGAGGCGGAGGCACGAGTTTCTTCCCTTTCCCCTTCTTCGTCGGAGCCATGGCGACAGAAAGCGGGAGGATTCGAGATTGGATTGGAAGCAGAGACTGGAGCTCGAGAGGAGGAAGAGCAGGAGTCAGTCGAGCAGCGAAAAGAGGGACGACTGTGTGCAACCACGGGTCAGCCTAGCTGGGCGCAAAATAAGGAGGCGTGTGGGAACAGGGACGCCCACGTCCAATCAACCGTCACGCGGCGCCCGAGGCCGCAGGCTGTTAGGGCCCGCGGCGCTTCGCACTTGCCCCTTCGCTTCTCTGTTCAGCCAAGTCCAGGCGCGCCTTGGGCCCGGGGGCTACTGTCGGCGTTCGGGAGCAGGGGTACCAGACTTGCTCACTGCGGCTGCGGCGTGGCTCAAGGGGTGGCCCAGTACGGCCCATCTTCATCAGCACAAGCTCAAGACCCTCGCGAGGGGCCAAGCCCCGCGGGGCGGACGACAGGAAGCTTCCTCAGGCGTGGCCTCGTCAGGCTGGCTCGCGAGGAGGTGGAGAGATCAAGGCGGGTACCTCATGAGGTGCCCATGGCGCAAGCCATGACGACCAAGGCGCCCGGTGAGCGCGCCAGCCAGCAGTGTCCTCATTTCCTCTTTGGTGCAAAGGGGCAAGCGCAGCGAGAGCATCAAGCAAAGGCACCCGTTTGATGCAACAAGACCAAGACCGTCATAGCGGCGGGAAGGAAGTCATCGTGGAGCCCAAGCCGGCGTCACCACCAGAGCCTTTGACAGGCGAGGACCAACTTTAGTCAGGATAAGTGTACTAGATGTTCCCCTTCAAAATGGCCAATTGTTGGCGCCTTTCCCGCTCAATATTTGGGAAGAGGCCCAGGGCCTCTGCCTATAAATAGGACTAGCCACCCACAGGGTAGAGACATCTCGGAGGCACCTTAGATAGATCCAGACATCTCGCCTCATCTTAGCTTGATCCAATCTGATCGAGAGCCTAGCCACAAGAACACCTCACCCCCGCGAGGCTGTTCTTCCTTGTATTGTTCATCATCAGCCCAAGAGGCAATCCACCACACCACACACTGGAGTAGGGTGTTACACCACAATGGTGGCCCGAACCAGTATAAACCTTGTGTCTCTTGTGTTGTTCCTTTGGTAGTTTAGATCCTAGCGAGGCGACGAGGTGCAGGTAGGTGTGGGGCGAGATCTCCGCGCGCACCCCAGAGTTCGAACCTAGAGGGTCTGCCGGAACCTGAAATCCGACATATGCTAAGACTAAGATTTATCCCTCTAAGACAAGGGGATGTAAGGAACTGCCAACCAATTCTGCTTTAGATTTACCTTCTGTTATAAGTAAACTTGCGACACCACCACGTGCTATTTAATCCTGATATGTCGCAAGTTATTGATGATGCTACTTCTGCCATGAATGATACTTATGATGATGCTAGTACCTTGCATGATGATGATGTGCCACTTGGTGAATTTCTTGATGAACAAATTGCTAGAGCAATACAACATGATGTTGTTGAATATGATGATGAGCTTGAAATTGAAACTCCTGAAACACATACAAGAACTAGCCTTCCTAGATATGAATTGCCTAAGGTACCGGAAGGTTATGTTATGAATGAGGAGACAACAAGAGATATTCTTGCTTGTAAGGATAGAGATGATCTAGAGAAATTACTATGCAAGTATAAAGAAAAATCTCTGAATTTTAGAATGCAGTATGATCCTAAGTTTGCTACCTCACCTATCTTTATTGTTGATAAGGATTATGAATTCTCTGTCAACCCAGAGTTAATTACTTTGTTGAATCTGATCTTTTCCATGGTTATGGAACTGAAACTATTGTGACACATCTTACTAAGTTGAATGACATAGCCACCATTTTTACTCATGATGAGAAAACTAGTTATTATTATATTCTCAAATTTTTTCTGTTCTCATTAAAGGGTGATGCTAAAGCTTGGTACTATACTCTTGCTCCTGGTTGTGTGCGTAGTCCGAAGGATATGATTTATTACTTCTCTGAAAAATATTTTCCTGCTCATAAGAAACAAGTTGCCTTACAAGAAATATTTAACTTTGTGCAAACTAAAAAAGAGAGTCTCCACAAGCTTGGGGGAGGCTTTGCCAGTTACTTAATGCTTTGCCTGATCATCCTCTTAAGAAAATGAAATACTTGATATCTTCTATCACTACTGGAATCAGGAATTTTGCCGTCTGCCAGCTATTTGCCGTCTGCTAGCAGACGACAAAGAAAGTCTTTGCCATCAGGTAGCAGACGACAAAGAAGATCTTTGTCATCAGCTACCAAACAGCAGACGGCAAAGAACAGGTAGACGATAAAGAAGGTTCTTGCCATCTTTCATTTCTTTGCCGTCTGCTGGCGGACGACAAAGAAGCTTTGCCATCTGCCAGCGGACGGCAAAGAGGTGCCAGTACATTGCAACGGTCCACCCTCCTTTTTGCCATCCGCTGGCGGACGGCAAAGAGGTGGGGCTATCTTCTTTTTTTTTGCGGGTAAAAAAAACAGTTGCCCCACCTCGCCGCTGCGCCACCTCACCGGACCCTAGGAGCCCCGCCGCCTCGCGCGGCCGCCTCCGCCGCGTCGTGCGTCGCCACCTCCCCACAAGCTCGCCGCCCTGCCACGGAAGCCTCGTCGCCGGTCAGCCCGACCTAGAGATCCGCCGCCGCCATGGGAGCCGAGCACCGAGCTCCTCTGCGCCCCGCTCGCATCCCCGCCGATGCCCCACGCTGCCTAGCGCCCGGATCCGGCCTCCTCATCACCGCATCCAACTAATCACTCTGCTCTGCCCTCTGTTGCCAACGGGAAGTCGCTAGACGAAAGGCGAAACGGCAACGTAGAGCCACCTGCTTTTCCGCCTCCGCCACCACGCCCATGGCAGGCGGCCGCGACGGTGGAAGGAAGCCGGCGACCCCCTCCTCCTCCTCATCCCGGTAGTGGAAGCCCCGGACCTCACGCGAGTTCGTATGTGCCTCCTTCCCTAGCCCTTTTCTCGCCTCTTCTTTTCTGTTGAATGAAGACCTATGGGGGTTTCTTTCCGTTCGCCTTTCCGGCCCGCAGTTCCGACGGGGGTTAGTTAGGGTTTCGCTCCCGGTCATGGATTGCGACAGCGCCATGGCACCGGGTTGGAATGCGCAGCGCCGCGGCATTTGCGTGGTTCCGCACTGGGTCGGTTGCCAGTCCCGACTTGTTTTGGTTCGGTATACGAATTTACGAATCCTTTCTCCTCTGCATCTGCGGAGGTGGTGAACTGCTAGTATCGAATCACGTCGTTCCTTTCTCAGCGTTGCTGCGCTAGAATGGGGGTCTAAATTGGTGGCCGAGGAACACCAATACTGAATCACCTGGTGTATCTATTGGGTTCTCTTTGCTGCCGCGCTAGAGTAGCCCGATTTGTTAACTATAGGATGGAAAAAGAAAATGCTCTGTTCCACTATATTCTTTCCGGTTAGAACAACCATCGAAAACTACCAGGCAGCGATTTTGAAGTCTGCGGCCTTTCAGATTACACCTGCAAGCATTTAAGACAGTCCGCCATATCTCGCCAATTAACCGTATACATGTCAATCACATATGTTTTGAGGCTTAAACCTCAAAAACGCCTTACATTTTGAGATAGAGGGATTGCCTGTGGCCTCTAGAGAGGCCCTACTAAAGTGCAGTAATGCATATGAGGCGAGACTTTGGTCGTTGGTCTTGGCACATGGAGTAGTAGCACAATGCAGAATTGCTCGGCTCGAAAAACAGAGCAGCTAACCAACCAAACTGAGATACAATGTAGACAGGCAGGCAGCAAGTACTCCAACTAGTTAGCAGACATATTTTTTTTCCTTCCAATCCCCTTCCTACTATTGTGATTACCACTAGCAAACAACTGTTGATCAATAGTACTATTCACTTATACTATTATGCTCCGCCGAGAATTTTATCCGGCCTCCTCCGTGGGAAAGAATATAGTGGATCTTTTTTGGTTAGGCGAATTTTATGTCTGTACATGCTTGATATGAAAGGAGGGGTTTATCTAATGAACTACACATATGGTTTCACAATTCCACCTATGTGCTCGCAATTTAAATGCAGTATATTTTACTCACTAATACATCTTGAACAATCTAAAAAATATATAGCTTGGTTTATCTTTGTAACTCCTTATCTGATTTTTTCATTTTCCACATTGTTGTGTCTATTTTCTCAGTTTGGTCCTATGTAAATACTTGTCTTAGGGGTCTCTGTATTGCATATACACGGAATCTTCAATTTGTCTCAAATGCTCAGTGGTAAAAACCAGCCATGCTGGCGGTTCTTATCAGTGTGATGGTATGCTAACTGTTTCTGATATAATTCTGTTCTAAAAGCCCTACACTATTTTTGTCTTGTGGATACGCCGTGCAGACAAATGCTGAGTTAAAAGGTCATAACTTTACACTAATTTAAGATTGTCTTGATCTCAAGTGCTGGCTCCTACATCATTGCATTTCACCAAGTGAAATGCTACATTTCTACTCCTAACCCATTCTCTCTTTCTTAGTGTTTTTGTTATGCAGGTTGGAAGAAAAGAAGAAGATCCAGAGAAGATCTTAGTAATAAGATAGTTTTTAGGAAAATAGATATTTAGTTTTAGGTCTTTCTTGTAATTTCAGATATGGAGTGCTTGTCTTTAGTTTTTGTTTTGACTTTGCGAAACTTGCTACTATTGGTAACATGTGTTGGATATGTGTTCATGGATATGTGTTGGATATATATGTGTTCATGACTATTGGTAATATGTGTTGGATATGCTATATTGGTCATATATATATATATATATGTGTGTGTGTGTGTGTGTGTGTGTGTGTGTGTGTGTGTGTGTGTGTGTGTGTGTGTGTGTGTGTGTGTGTGTGTGTGTTTGATTTTCTGTGAAAATGAATTGATATAAGAAAAAACAGAATTAAATGGGGCAATATAGGTTCTTTGCCATCTGCCAGCAGATGGCAAAAAGCCTGCAGCCTTTGCCGTCCGCCAGTAGATGACAAAGAGCCTGCAGCCTTTGTCGTCTACCAGAAGATGGCAAAGAGCCATGCCCTTTGTCGTCCTCCAGCAGACGGCAAAGTGCCCTTTGCCGTAGCCCGTTCAGTCGCACGTTTTGCCGTCTGCTGGCTGACAGCAAAGGCCTTTGCCGTTCATAAGGCATGCTTTTACTGTCAGCCATAGCAAATGGCAAAGTTCCTGATTCCTGTAGTGTATAATGGCAAAGAGCCTTCAGCCTTTGTCGTCTGCGAGCAGATGGCAAAGAGCCTGCAGTCTTTGCTGTCTGCCAGCAGATGGTAAAGAGCCATGCCCTTTTCCCTCCGCTGGCTGACGACAAAGGCCTTTGGATCTTTGCCGTCCACCAGCAGACGGCAAAGTGGCCTTTGTCGTAGCTCGTTCAGCCGGACGTTTTGCCGTCTGCTGGCTGACAGCAAAGGCATTTGCCGTCTGCAAGGCATGCCTTTGCCGTCAGCCATGGCAGATGGCAAGTTCCTGATTCCTGTAGTGTATAATGGACTAACCGATGCTTCTAGGGACTTCCTAGATAGTTGTGTTGGTTCTGTTTTCAGGGAACGAACTGTTGGACAAGCTGAAGAATTATTGAATAACATATTGAGAAATTAAGATGATTGGACTCTTCCCGACCCACCGCCTAAGCCCACTCCAAAGAAGAGTGGTTTATTATATCTCAATTACGAAGATATGAAAGAGGCAAAGAAATCTATGAAGGAAAAAGGTATTAAAGCTGAGGATGTTAAAAATTTACCTCCTATTGAAGAAATACATGGGCTTAATACAACACCACTCCTAAGGTGGTAAAGGTAAATTCTCTAATGAAATTCAATGATAATGACAATCCTCACAATATGCACCCTAGCCAATGCCTTTATGAGTTTGAGAATTATATTAGAAAACAAGATCACTTCAATGCAAATGTTATGAAACAATTGAAATATAATTCTGATATGATTGCTCAGTTGAGTGACTTGTTATTTAGAATCTCAAATGATGTTAGAGGTGTGGGAAAACATGCTTCTATGGTACAAACCTAGTTAGAACAAGTTGCTAAATCACAAAGAGAATTGCCCGATGAAATGAATAACAACATACATGACTTTGTTGTTAGAGTTGCAACTAGAGGAGGTAAAATGACTTAGGAACCACTTTATCCTGAGGGACACCCAAAAAGAATTGAACAAGATTCACAAAGGAATAACACCACTGCACCTAGTCCTTCTAAAAAGAAAAAAAAGAAAAATGATAGGAATTTGCATGCTACTAGTGAACCTGAAGTAGAGAAACCTCCTGATAATGATAATGATGCTTCTATTTCTAATGCTGAAACTCAATCTGGTAATGAACATTCACCTAGTGATAATGAAAAAGATAGTTTTGATGTTCATGAAGATACTCCACCAAACAATGAGAAAGAACCAGATAATGATGTTGAAATATAACCACCAGTTGATCTTGATAACCCACAACCCAAAAATACACGATATAATAAAAGAGACTTCATTGCTAGAAAACACGGTAAATAAAGACAACCGTGGGTTCAAAAACCTATGCCTTTTCCACCCAAGTCAACTAAAAAGAAAGATGATGAAGAATTTGAACGCTTTGCTAAAATGCTGATGCCAGTCTTTTTGCATACTCGCTTGACTGATATCTTGAAGATGCCTCATTATGCAAAGTACATGAAAGACATCATCACGAATAAGAGAAAAATACCGGAAGCTGAAATATCCACCATGCTTGCTAATTATACCTTTAAGGATGGAGTACCTAAAAAACTTGGAGACCCAGGAATACCAACTATACCTTGCTCCATCAAAAAGAATTATGTGAAAACTACTTTATGTGACTTAGCAGCTGGTGTTAGTGTTATGCCTTTCTGTTTATATAAAAGACTTGATTTGAATAAACTCACACCTACTGAAATATCTTTGCAAATGGCTAATAAATCAACTGCCATACCTATCGGTATTTGTGAGGATGTGCTCGTTGTTGTTGCTAATGTTACTATTTTGACTGACTTTGTTATACTTGAGATGCCCGAGGACGACAACAAGTCGATTATCCTTGGTAGACCCTTCTTGAATACTGCAGGGGCTGTTATTGATTCCAATAAAAGCAAGGTCACTTTTCATATCAATGGTAATGAGCATACGGTGCACTTTCCGAAGAAACAATTCCAAGTGAATGGTATTAATGTTATTGAAAAATCTCTGACAATCACTATTGGAAGTTTTCAATTACCGTTACCTACTGCCAAAAAGAAATATGAAATGCTTATTGTTGGGGACATTATCCCTGTTGAGGTAACTTAGTGATTTACGAAAGTTCTTCGGTTTCATGCTAATTGAAAGTGGTTGTTAATAAGACTTGATCAACCTTATTAATGGATCATTTCTGAGAGGTATGAAGTTGATGAATTTAGTAAGCACTACCTTCTGTCCCTACCTTTTGTTTATTGTTTTCATTAGTTAAATAAAATAAAATGCCATGTTTTGTTCGTTTTCTGAATTTCCCGTGCAATAAAAAAATGACACAAAAATAAAAAGTTCTCAGAATGCTCTAAAAATTTAATATGATTTTTTTCTGAATATTTAAGAATTTCCGGTGAAAATAATATCAGAGGGAGGTGCACCAGGTGGGCATAACCCACCTGGGCGTGCCAGGAATCCCAGGCGCACCCTGGTGGGTTGTGGTCCCCACATGGGCCTTCTTACTTATCTCTTTACACCACATCATCACCTACCTCCAGAAAAAATACTCCACTGCTCTCTCTTTCGTGTTCTTGCTCTCAAACCTGTGGATTTCGATCTCTTTGCTCGAAGCTCCATTTCTGAAACTGTTTAGGGGGATTGTTGCTTGGTATGTGACTCCACCGTTTGTCCAATTAGTTTTTGTTTTAGTGGTTTATATTTTGAATAATTAGCTACTCTGGGTGTTGTTTTAGATGAGCTTGCATGTTGAATTCTTAAGAGTTCTAAGTAGTTTGAATGCTTGCTATGGCCTCTATGCATCCCTATGAGCAGTTGCTATCAATCTTGTGAAGTTTTGTTGAGAAAATTTTGTGGACTAAAAATTTCAGAATTTTTGTTCATAGGAAAAGGATGAATATATTTAGGAAATTTGCTTCCAAGAAGAATTCCAAGGGAGTTATTGGGGAGTCATCTGATAGTGATCTCCATCCTCGGAAGTTGGCGGAGGTACGGCCATGCGAATGGCCGAACACCCCGTTCATGGAAGAGGCTGGGATCCTTCAGGAGTTTACACAATATGCTACTAATGCCGGCCTCACCGACTTCATCGCAGCTGAATGTGAACAGTATCATCTCCTCACAAACGTCTTTGTTGAAAGTTTTAATTTCCTTCCTAGGAATAATCCTCCTAAAGTGCAGTTTAATTTATATGTTGATTTCCATCAGATACCACTTACTGAGTTTTGTGAAATATGCTTGCTTCCTACTGATGGTGGTTTGGTAGAGCCTAGGCTGGTAGTGTTTGAGGCCTTTTATCTTACTTTGACAGTGGGAGATGAGAGAGGGGTGACGGGTATCACTGCCGCTGGCTTGCATTTTCCTGCCGTTCGTTACTTTGCTCTTTTCATTGCAAAATGCTTGCTTGCTAGAGAGAATGTGAGTGCACAAAGTTCACCAGACCTTGCTGTTTTACGTCGTGCACTAGAGGGCGACAACACTTATAGCTTGGGAGATATTGTGGCACGTTGCCTCCACGTTAATAAGTCCAAGGGTAAAATACATGGTGGTATTTCGCTACTCGCTTGGCAGCTCGCTTTAATGTTGAGACATGCCTTCATGATTACCCTCTGCCCAAGGTTTACCTAGATCGCGTAGCCATGGAACACCACCATTTTATTGCACGAGGTTATCCTAACATCCCTATTCCATATAATCTGGTTTTCAGCATGGATACTCATGACATTATTCCATTGCCTGCTCCTGCTTTGTTTGATTCTGTTGCCAGGGGCGGATATAGGATTATACCTGCGGATATCATCGCCTACCAGAATGATCAGGCTGCAGCAGAGGAGGAGCCTCAGCAGTGGGATGCATGGATGCCCACTCCTCAGCACCCTGACTACTATCCAGGCTACTAATCGATTACCAAGTTAGGACAAAAGCCTAAGCTTGGGGGAGTACGTGTTTCTCACCGACATTACATTCATGTTCACACATATCATTCCAGTTGTCGGTGTTCACACTTTTTCATTATATTATCCATGCTTAAATTTATTTTCTTGCTTTCTTCTTGTGTGTTTGAAAAACCTTAGAAAAATTAAAAAAATTAGTTGTAGTTAGTTTACCTTCTATGCTTGTTTAGTTGTAATACTTAAAAATAAAACCCAAAAAGATTTCCATGTTCTTCTCTTGCTTGTTGGGAGCTTTCCTGTGTAAATAGTGTTTCTCATTTTTTGCTTTCCCTTTATTTGCCCGTTCTTGAAAACCAAAAACTCCAAAAATATTTCATTGTGTTTCTCTAAATTTCTTTTCTTTTTATTCGAGTCATACCAAGGATAAGACCGCGATGAAAATGTTGAGTGGCTCTCATATGCATAATTGTTGACCTAACAAAGAGCCCATTTTACCTTGTCTTCTCCTATTGAATAAAATGTTTGTAGATTCCAGCTTAGTCCATGGCACTCTTGCACTATTATTATTTTCACAATGTTCGGTTGTGCAAGTGAAAGGCAATAATGACAATATTCGATGAACTGGCGGTGGCAGAGAGAAACTGCCATGAACTCGATTTGTTCTGTTTTTGTAAATATTTTAGCCTAGTATCCATGATTCAACCCATTATGATTACTCATGTTTTTGCAATGACAATTAGAGATTATAGTTTCTCATGCCTTGCATAAGTAGCTAGGAGTGGATAATGATTTATCTTGGATATCAACATTGCGTTAAAATGATTATGATGTAGTATGATGATATGGTATCCTCCTCTGAATGTTCGAATGGCTTGACTTGGCACATGTTCATGCATGTAGTTGAATCAGACCAACATAGCCTCTATGATATTTATGTTCATGGTGTTAATATGCTACTCATTCTAGTGTCCAATGTTACTTACGCATAGTGCATCTTCATGACCGTTGTTGCTCTCTAGCTGGCCGCTTCTCAACCTATTTGCTAGCCTTCGCCTGTACTAAGTGGGAATTCTGCTTGTACATAAAAAACTGTCGGCGTCCTGGGAACGGGGGTACCCAAACTTGCCTGCCTGCGGCCCAGGGCGTGGCTTCTCTAACGGCCTGGTACGGCACATCTTCATCAGCAAACGCACAAGACCCTCGTGAGGGGCCAAGCCTCGCAAGGCGGACAACACAAGACCTCCTCAGGGGCAGCCTCACTAGGCTGGCTCGCGAGGAGCGGAGAGATCAAGGCGAGGGGCACCTCGTGAGGTTCCCGTTACGTGAGCCATGACGACCAAGGCCAGGCGGGTGCCAGCGGGCGTAGAGTACTGGTTTCCTCTTTGGTGCTAAAGGGGCAGGTGCAGGCGAGGAGTCCCGAGGCATCAGGCAAAGGTTTCCATATCAGGGCAACGCGACCAAGACTAGCAGGACGGCAGGACGGAGGTCATCGCGGATCCCACGACAGCGTCACCACCAGAGCCTTTGGCAGGAAAAGACCACCTCTTGTGAGGATAGCTTGTACTAGTTGTCCCCCTTCAAATTGGCCGTTGTGGGATCCCTTCCCGCGTAAACATTTGGGAAGAGGACCGGAGCCTCTATAAATAGGACTAGCCACCACCGTAGGAGAAAACTGATCTTGGATCACCCAAACCATCTTGACACGCACAAGCACCTCGAGCTCAAGAACACCTCTCCTCACGAGGCTATTCTTCCCTTGTACTTCTTCATCCCCAGCCTACAAGGCAATCCACCACACCACACTGGAGTAGGGTATTACACCACATCGGTGGCCCGAACAAGTATAAACTCTTGTGTCCCTTGTTCTTTGGGTTCGGCGAGCTTGGCTTTGATATCCTTGCGAGGGTGTGATCTAGGGGGAGATAAATCTTCGTGCGCACCCCAGTGTTAGAACCTCAAGGGTTTGCCGGAACCCGTAATCCGACATTTGGTGCGCCAGGTAGGGGTGCGCTGAAGCTTTTCTCCCGTCGATCTGTGCTCCACTACTCCACCGCGCCCATGGCGGACGTACGCCGAGCCCGCGCCAAGCGCCGGGCTGCCCTGGCCGCTCGTGTCGCTCAGACAGCTCCTGTCGACAGGCCTCCCCGTCATTCTCCATCCCCTGCCGCCAACGCCGCCAAAGGACCGGCGGGAAACCAGCAGCAAGCATCATCGCTGCACCCCTCTGTGCGGCGGGACGGCCGCACCGCCACCCCGTCGCTGACTCCGGCCGGCTCATCGTCCGACGCTCGTCGGGCGCCCACGGACGAGTAGGCCGCGCTGCTCATGGCACACGAGCTCCTGCGCTACCGCCCGGTTGATGATCTCCATGAGGACTGGCTGGACCGCATCGCCGAGCTCGTCAGCGCTGCTGGGGGCTCCCCTGTACGATGTCTCTCGCTGCCTCGCCCTCCTTCAGCCGTGGGCAACGTAGCTCACGGGCGCCTCCGACACCTCCGCACCAAGACGGCGTCCTAGCCCCAAGTAGCGTGGCCCCTTGGCGTGACCCGCCGCGCCGGGTGCCTGCGCGCGAAGAAGGAAGCTGCCAAGAAGTCCCTCGACCATGAGAAAATGCTCCTGCACTCCCGGCGCCACCACGTCAAGATCGTGTGCCGCCTGCGGCAGCGGCGCGTGGGCATCAGGATCAGGCTCCGCCCCTGCATCGGGCCCCGGTGGCCACAGCAGGCTGTCGGGCCTTTACTCTGGAGTTGCGTAACATCGTGAAAGTGCATTCATGCCCTTAATCATATTTTGATGTTGATGACAACACATATGTTAGGGACTAATCATGTTTATCAAGTATATCTCAGGATTATGTCTCAAAGACCGTGTGCATGGATCATGACTAGGGACAAAAAGCATAAAACTCAAGAATGGAGATATAAGATATTGACTTCATTTATGGTTTGTTCTTGAGTATAGGGATCCCGCACTATTAAGAGGGGATCGTTGGATCTAGTGAAAAACTTGCTCATAGCCACTTTTCCTATACCTTGCCTTCGGACGTCCGATGTTCTACGGACGTCCGGTCCCTCTCGGTTGCCCGGACGTCCTGCCACTTTCGGTCGTCCGGTGTTCCTTTACAGAATGACTTTTACGGATGTACGGAACTCTACGGACGTCCGGTACTTTCACAACAGAATCATTTCTACGGACGTCCGGACTCTCCGGTCGTCCGTGCTCCGGATGTCCGGCCCATCTCGGACGTCCGTGTCCTGTACACTGGGTCGTGGCTCACAGTTTCACAGCGGCCGGTCGTCCGACAACTGTCGGACGTCCGGGCCTATTTGTGCCTCCGGACGTCCGATGTTCTCCGGACATCCGTCCCATCCTGTACACTTATGTTCCTCAAACGTTCACTTCTACTCACCTACTATATATATGGCTTTCCTTTCTACGGGATAGGGTTGACCACTCACTTTGGGCCTATCAAAAACACTGCTCTCTTTCTCTCTCATTCACCTACACCAAATCCTAGGTCCCCAAGTGTTCTAGGAGCATTTGAGAGAAGTTTTCCAATCAAGTGATAGATCCACTCCTTCCCTTTCTTTGCACCAAAGGAATTTGTGATTTGAGAAAGTTTTGAGCTTTCCCCCATTGTTCTTGTTACTCTTGGAGGTTGGAGACTCCTAGGCGGTAGGAGTTATTTGGAGAGGAATCGAACCTTGTGATTACCCTCTGAAAAGTTTGTGAGGGTTTGGAGACCACCCCAAGGTCTACCACTAGTGGTTGAGAAACGCCTCTGTGGTGTTGTCTCAAAGGGAGAATAGGGTGAGCTTTCGTGGCGTTGGTGTGCCTTCGTGGTAACATCCACCACTCTAACGGTGACTAGCTTCCCTCCAAGGAAGTGAACATCGGCATACATCCTCGTCTCCCGGAGTTGTGGTTATTCCTAACCCTAACTCTCTACTTGTGGTTACTTGTCTCTTTGCACTTACATACATCATATTGTGCTTTCCTACCTACGTACTTGTGTTACTAGCTTAGTACTTAGTACTCACTTGCAATTTTTAGGCTCATCTTCATATTCCGCATTATTGCCTAAAATTGCTAAGTAATAATTCAAATTTGTAATTGTACCTATTCACCCCCCTCTAGGTCCATCTCGATCCTTTCAATTGGTATCAGAGCCTCGTGCTCTATTCTTGTGGCTTAACCGCCCTAGGCGAGATGAACCGGATGGGACTCCCAGTTGTAGATCCTAAGGATAAAGGCGAGGCTTCCTCTGAAGTCAAGTCCTTTACGTCGGAGGATCTAGAACGGGCCCTTGCCAAGCAAAAAGAGGAGCATGATGCTTCTCTTGAGGCCTTGGTCCAAATGAGATTAGCCACGTTGTCCACGGTGCTTGCACCACTCTCGGGTGGTGCTGCTTCAAGGCCAACTGTGCCTACTCCACCACTTGGTCAACAACCTCCTAGCAATGAACACGCCAGTGTTCCTTGGCTTTATGCAAGACCTCAGGTTGAGAAACCAAGATATAATCCTCAAGGCAAACCTCCTTTGCTTAGTGCCACTTCCGATTTTGCTTTGTGGAGAGTTGCTATGCAGGATCGTCTTCGACATGGAAACGATGAAATGCTGGAGATCATTGAGTATGGCTATCATGTGGTTGATCCAAAGAACCCCACACCAAGAGAAATATATGACAAGAACCTCAATGACACTGCAATCATGTGGATAAGGAGAGGTATGAATGAAAAGCAAAGGAGACCGTTCATACACATCACAAGTGACAAGGAACTATGGGAAACTGTTATGCGATCCAAGATCTGCACTTCTACCCTCCGGAGTGCTCAATATGAAATTGCCAAGGGCAATTGCAAAACTTTGTATGGAGAAAGGTGAAACCCCAATCAACTCCATGAGCGTCTCATGACTCTCACTTTGCCGATATTGAGTCATGTGAGTGTGACAAGACACAAGATGGATTCAACATGACTAAGAGGTTCCTTGTGGATAAGTTACTTCATGCTCTTGCTCCATTTCACCATAAAATGGTGTGGGACATAAGACAACACCATACCTTCAAGGAAATGACTACAGATGACATCGTATCCACCTTTCAACTATTTGAAGAGTCAAAGACTAATGCCACAAAACATCTTGCCATGCATGGTTCCTCATCATCAAAGATCAATCTTGCATTGAAGGCCAAGCATGTGTGTGAAGATGAACAAAGTGAAGAAGAAGAAGAAGAAGAAGAGGATGATGAAGATGGTGATGATATTGAATCCGACGAGGGCCCTTCATATGAAGACATGGCTCTTTTTGTCAAGAAGTTTAGCGCGGGAAAATTCAAAGGAAGATTTCAAAAGAAGAAAGTAAGAAAATGCTACAACTGTGAAGAAACCAATCACTTCTCCAATGAGTGCCCTTATGAGAAGAGAGAAGATAAACCAAGGTTTCCCAAGACCTTTCCCAAGAAGAAGTTGCCAAATCCTTTGAACTCCAAGCTCAAGAAGATAGATGGAAAAGCAATGGTTGCTCAAGAAGAATCCGATCCGGATGATGTTAGTGGCGTTGCCGGAGTTGCACAAGACTCTCAAAACACTTTGAGATTAGTAAACATGAGTGGTGATGTGGTCACCTACAACTACATGAAAGACTACAAGGCCAACGCTCACAAGTGCCTAATGGCAAAGGCCGTGGTAGAAGATGGAGAGGACCAAAGCTCTCCTGACAAGGTCAAGGTAACTCCACGATCAAATCCTCCTCTTTTCACTCCTTCTACTCCTAGTGATGAGTATCTTGATGCGGAGGATAGTTATGAGGATGATGATCTAAATGATCCTATGCTTGCTAAACTTAATAAGTTCATGTGCTCTCTCAAAGGAAAGAAGCTCACTATATTTCGTATGCTTATGGAGATGGTGAGTAAGCACACCATCACCATTAAGGAACTCGAAACCCTCATCACCGAGGAAAAGGAAAAATGTGAAATCCTTGAGCGGAAAGTCCAATATGAGGAAGCACTAAATGATGAACTATGCTTAAAAATTGGTGCAAATATTGATGTTCATACTAAAGATCTTGCCTCCTTGAAAAAGGCTATTGGCTCTTGTGAAGAGTTGATGAATGATAAAAGTAAGCTTGCCAAGTCTCATGCTTCTCTCTCTAAGGATTGTGAGCTTCTATCCGTGTCTCTCAAGACTAAGGAAGAAGAGCTCACCCTTCTTACAAAGAGTTTTGAGATGCTCAAACTTACTTATCTTGAAACTCTAGCTCAGGCTTACTCGTCTCCTATTATCAATGTTGATGCTTGTTCTACTAACTCTAGTAGTGATCTAGCATCTATTCTTGAGGAGAATCGTTTTCTCAAAGCTCAAATAGAGAAAGGGCTCATGACATGTGCTCAAGGGCAAAAGAACCTTAATGAGGTATTGAGCCAACACAATGAAGTGTTCGCCAAAGAGGGACTTGGGTTTGACCCAAGCACTAGCAAGAAGAAGACGTCCTCTCAAAAGTGCACCACCCCTCTAAAAGAAACTTTTGTACGAGAAGGGCACAAGGAGAAAGGTAAGGTTGTAAGTGGGAAGGCCACAAGGGCATGCCCACTCAACAAGCCAAAGAGTTCATGCCTCCATCCTATGTACTTCGTAAGACTAAGGATGGAGAAGTTTATGCAAAGTTTGTTGGTCCTCGAAATACATTTCGGTTTTATGCTATTTGGGTCCCTAATACCCTTGTGACTAACTTGAGAGGTCCCATTGCAAAATGGGTGCCTCTAACCAAGTAAAAATTGTGTGTAGGTTGCCTTCTCCGGTGGAGTAAAATGGGTGATTGATAGTGGATGTACCAATCATATGACCGGAGATAGAATTGCTCTACGATTTCATGGAAGCTATTCAACCATTTATGAGCACTATGTTTGGTGGAGGATCAAAAGGACAGGTACTTGGGTTGGGGAAGGTGGATGTCTCTTGCAAATGTCATGCTTGTCCAATCCCTTAAATATCATTTGCTTTCTGTTCGTCAATTGGCTTCTGTTGGTTATGATACACTATTTGGACTAATGGATGTGAAAGTCTTTAAGAGAGATACTCTCGAAGTGGCCTTTGTTGGAGAGTTGGATGGCAACCTTTACACGGTTGATTTCTCGAAAGAGAGTACATTCCATGCAACTTGTCTAATGGCCAAGGCCGACAAGGGGTGGCTATGGCATCGCCGGCTAGCCCATGTCGGCATGAGGAATCTTCAAGATCTCTTAAAGGGTAATCACATCCTTGGACTAACAAATGTCTCTTTTGAGAAAGATCGTGTGTGTAGTGCATGCATAGCCGGGAAGCAACATTAATCAAAGCACCCACCCAAGAACATTGTGTCTACTTCAAGGCCTCTGGAGCTTCTTCATGTGGACCTCTTTGGGCCTCCTTCATGGGATAGTCTTGGTGGGAAAAAGTATGAACTTGTCATTGGTGATGATTACTCAAGATATACATGGGTGTTCTTCCTCAAGTCCAAGGACGAGACGAAGTTCACCTTCATTGATTTTGCCAAGCAAGCACAACGCAAGTTTGACAAAGAAATCTTGGCAATAAGAAGTGACAATGGATCTGAGTTCAAGAACTATACCTTGGAAGAATTCCTTAGTGATGAAGGGATTGTGCATCAATATTCAGATCAATATACTCCTCAGCAAAATGGTGTAGCCGAAAGGAAGAACCGTACCCTTGTGGAGATGGCAAGGTCCATGTTGGATGAATACAAGTCACCACATAGTTTTTGGGCCGAACCTGTCAACACTGCGTGCCATGCATCAAACTGGCTCTTCCTCCGCACTATATTGGAAAAGACTCCATATGAGCTCCTAACTGGGAATAAGCCAAATGTCAAGTACTTTCGTGTATTTGGGTGCAAATGTTTCATCCTCAACAAAAGAGAACGGTTAGGAAAATTTCAATCCAAAACAATTGAGGGCATATTCGTTGGCTATGGATCAAACTCTCACGCATATAGAGTCTACAACAAATCCAATGGATGTGTTGTAGAAACTTGTGACGTGGTGTTTGATGAATTTAATGGCTCCCATGGGGAGCAAGTTGATCTAAGTGATGTAGGTGAAGAAGATTCCTCTCAAGATATTTTAACCATGGGTGTTGGTGCACTTCTTCCAATGGAACAAGAACCTCATGATGATGAAGAAGAAGAGGGAAGTCTCACACATCATCAAACTACTTCAACACCCCTACCATCACAAACTCCAATTGTTCAACCGATGCCCTTAGTCCAAGTACAAGAAGATGATCAAGTTCCTCTTCATGAGAATCTTCAAGAACAAGATCATCATCAAGGGCAAGAACAAGAAAGTCCAATAATTGATGATTAACCTCAACAAATGCAACATGTACAAGAAGATCTTCCACCACACATTAATGATCCGTATGTTGAGGATGTGGATGATGGACATGAAGTTGAACCTCGCGAAACATTAACCTCCATCATGCCTCGTGTGGCCGGTCGTGTTGATGTTGATAAAATCCTCACCGACATATCGGAAGGTAGAGTCACTCGTAAACAATTGACTGACTTTTGTGCTCACTTCTCGTTTGTGTCTAGTGTTAAACCTCTCAAGGTACAAGATGCATTGATGGACAACGATTGGCTCGTTGCTATGCAAGAAGAGTTGAACAGTTTTGAACGCAACCAAGTGTGGTCATTAGTCAAGAGACCAACTACGGAACACAATGTCATTGGAACAAAATGGATTTTCAAGAACAAGCAAGATGAGAATGGTATGATCATCCGCAACAAGGCAAGGTTAGTGGCTCAAGGGTACTCACAAGTTGAAGGTTTGGACTTTGGTGAGACCTTTGCCCCCATTGCCCGTCTTGAATCCATTCACATCTTACTTGCTTATGTTGCTTTCAATGGATTTACATTGCATTAAATGGATGTGAAGAGTGCTTTCCTTAACGGTCCTCTACAAGAAGAAGTATATGTGTCACAACCACCTGGGTTCGTTGATCCCGATCACAAAGACTATGTGTATAAACTTCATAAGGCTCTGTATGGCCTCAAACAAGCACCTCGTGCTTGGTATGATCATCTTAAGAAGTTTTTACTCGATGATGGCTTTGTGAGAGGGGTAATCGATCCCACTCTTTTTACTAAGAGGGACAAGGGTGATTTGATCTTATGCCAAATCTATGTAGATGATATAATTTTTGGTTCTACTAACATTCATTTGTGCAAGAAGTTTGCGGACTCCATGACCAAGAATTTTGAAATGTCACTCAATACGGATTTGAAGTTCTTTCTTGGATTTCAAATTCAACAATTTCAAGAAGGAATTTTCTTGTCTCAAGCAAAATACCTCAAGGATATCCTAGAAAAGTTCGGCATGGTGATGCTAGTCCATGTAAGACACCCATGCCAACCAAAATTGTACTCATCAAGACACCAACGGTATCCTTTTGACCCATCTAAATACCACTCTATGATTGGTTCATTGCTTTATCTTTGTGCATATAGACCGACATCATGTTTAGTGTATGCATGTGTGCTAGATTTCAAGCTTCCCTAGGGAAGTCATCATAAAGCGGTTAAGCATATTCTTAGATACCTTGTTCACACCCCAAAGTTGGGTCTATGGTACCCCAAGGATGCTAAGTTTGATCTCATCGGGTATACGGATGTGGATTGGGCTGGAGACAAGGTGGATCGTAAGTCCACATCTGGTGCATGTCAGTTTCTTGGACGATCCTTGGTAAGTTGGTCCTCGAAGAAGCAAAATTGTATTGCTCTCTCTACATGAAGTTGAATACATTGCTGCCGCTAGTTGTGCAACTCAGTTGTTATGGATGAGGCAAACTTTGAAGGATTACGGTATAACCTATAGACATGTGCCTCTTCTGTGTGATAATGAAAGTGCCATCAATATTGCTGAGAACCCCAAAGATCATCTCCGCACCAAACACATTGATATTAGGTAGCATTTCTTGAGAGATCATGTTGAAAAGGGTGATATTCACATTGATCACATTGGCACAGATTTTCAACTAGCCGATATCTTCACCAAACCTCTAGATGAAGCAAGATTTTGTCGACTTAGGCGTGAACTTGGTATCTTGGAGCTTGACAATATCATGTGAAATCTAGTACCCATTCATGCATGAACCTAATGTCTTGTCATGATGTAGGCATATATTTAGGGGGAGGCATTCAATTCATGAATGTTCTCACCCTATTTCATGCATAAAAAGAACCAACACTCTCAAAGTTACCATGGTTCTAAAACTATGGTGCTTTAACATGATGGAGTAGTGACTATGCACTCAAAGTTCAAATCTTTCCGTGTCATGTCATGTCTACTCATACATGGTGGCATTAGCCACCGCTTGTATCACTCGACCAATATTGGAATAGTATATGGCTATTATTGATTGGGGTAGGGTATTAGTTACTAAATAAATAAATTTTTACTGTGGACGGTAATTGATGCGGAGCATACCACGTCCATCCCCATGTACACTCCAACTACTCTCCAAGCCCCAAGGACACATAAGATGAGACCTCGACTATTCGCCATTGGACACAATGTGAACCCATTCCTAAATGCTTCCCCTTTCCATTCGTGTGCGACACGGTTGCTACCTAAGGCGAGGACCCTATGCATGCCTAGGTACCAAGGAGACCCTCTCGGAGATGCTCGGAAGGATGGACAAGTCCCCAAGTACAAGGATGAAGGAACACGACGAGAGGAACTGGAGAAGTCTGCAGAGCCCGGACATCCGGCGTCAGCCCGGACATCCGGCCCTTCCAGCAAGCCCAGACATCCGGCCTCAGCCCGGACATCCGGCGCCCACCACAAAGAGCCGAAGACCACAGGGCCGGACATCCGCCCCAGGCCCCGGACATCCGGCCTCCCACGGCCCCGGATATCCGCCCCTCGCCCGAAATCCGGCGCCCACACCAATCGACAGCACCCAGCCCGCCAGCCCGGACATCCGGCGTCTCGGAAAGCCCGGACATCCGCCCGACGCCTGACATCCGGCCTCCCCTGCCTGCAAGCAGGCATCCGGACTTGTCCTTGTACCCTTCGCCCCGAGACTATATATACTTCATCCCTCCCTCTTTTTAGGGTTAGCGTTGATTTAGCTCATTAGATAGAGTCATCATCCATACCGGATCTACTCGACGAGAGAGACCGCGCCCCTCTTCGGAGAAGATCCACCTTGGATTCAAGACCCCTCTTGGCTGGCCCCATCAAGACCTCCTCACGGAGAAGAACGGCTACCGTTTGTATCGTCCTTTGTTGACCTTGAATCATGTATCTCCCTTTGTGTTCTTTGATCTAGCATTTGTGTGACCGATTCCTTGTTGGTTGAGTGTTTTCCCTCGTTCCTACCCGTGATTTCCTCGTGTTCTTCCGGTCGTTCTTCGTGTCTCCCCGTAGGATCCACTCCAAACGTGAAAGATCGACGCTATAGGGTTCCACCCTACATCATCTATGGATCAGAGCTTAGGTTGATCATGTTTTTGGAGCCCCTACCCCTCTTTTTCTAGCTTGATTTTGTTGATTTTGTCCTAAATCCGAAAATCCCCACCAAAAATAGCCCCCAAATTTTTTAGTGATTTGTTAGTTTTGATGATGTTTTGTTGATTTTGATCCATGGATTTGCTTGGTTTCGAGTGGATCTAGCATTTCCCCAAGTTTTCCCACTTTCCATCCACGAAATCTCTCCAATTTTGACCTTGAAATCATCAATTTCCGCCCCCAATTCGTAAATTTCCGCCCCAAACGAGATCGGGATTCGTCGGGCCGGACATTCGGGCCTCAGGCCGGACATCCGGGCCCCAAGCCGGACATCCGGGCCCTGGAGCACCAAATCCGCACGGTTCTGGACATACACCCCCGGAAATCCGGCCCGAGCCCCGGATATCCGGCCCCTGGAATTTCAGTTTTTCCGTTTCACCGTTTTGTCCATAACTAATTCATCCAGAGTCCGATTTTGACGTTCTTTAGCTCGTTTTGAAGCTATTGACATCCCCCAGCCCATAAAAATACCACCACCACCATTTGACTCCATCAAATTTTGTGAAGTTTGGCATCTTTGCCTAGGGCTTCCACCACATCCTCCGCATAACCACCACCGACTTCCGCAACCTAACCAATTTTGTTCCCCTTTGCATTTGAGGTTGTTTGAGTTGTGATTCGAGTCTCCTAAGGTGTTTAGGCTACTTAGGGATGGTTGCATCTTCATCAACCACTACCACCACCATAACTTCCGCATAGGCTTGCCCACCATACACTTCAAACAACCCAACTTAACCCAATTGTTGATTGAGCTTTTTCGAGTTGTGGCTTGTGTCTCCTAAGGTGTTTCGGCTACTTAGGGACGGCAACTTCAACTCCGACACATGTATAGCCCATCATTCCACTTCCGCATTGCCAAGTGCAAACCACCATCGCATTCCCGCTACCACCATTTTGACATTTGACGTTTGAGATTTTGAGTTCGCGGTTTTTCCGTTTCCTAAGGTGTTTCGGCTACTTAGGGACGAGTCTCCACCATCTTGGTATCTACATCAAGAACACCGCTACTCATCATCGCCGGACGGTAACCTCCATATCATCTTGGTATCGTGGTATCCCTCCTTTGTATATTCCCCTTGCCATTGCATTGTTAACCCCTAGCCTTACTTTTGCATTACTTGCCTATCGAGACTAGCCATTTGAGTATTGCCGGCAATGTTACTTGTGCACATTAGTGATCATACTTCCCATATCATATATACCATATCATTGTGGTGCATATATTGGTATCATATCTTGTGTCACAAGTTTGTTCCCGCATACACACAATTGCTATCTTGGTTTGTGCATTGTGCAAAGTGGCCATACAAAAAAAAAGAAATAAAGCTTTTAAGCAAAAGAAAGAGAGCAAAGAAGCTTGTAAGCAAGTGCCATAGCATCATACCACATTGCATATAAGATTTTCATATCCGATCATCTTGGATCATCTTGAGAGAAACACCGGGAACTATACATACATAGCATACTTGGGATAGAAGTTTATCCATTTTGCATCTTATAGGTTGTGCACAAGTGTCGTATCCGCCTATTGAGCAATCGTGCTAGTGTCTCTCTTGAGTTGTGCAACACGAGCGTTTTCTGTGGATTCCACATTTTGTGCTCATTCCTTGGTTGCACGACCCCATTTATCTATCCGTGTGTGTGTTTCCGTGTGCCATTCTTTGCTATTGTCCATTTGTTTCACTTGCGAATTTGTGAATCTCTTTCAACATTATTGACTCTTGCTAACATTTTGCATTAAATTTTTGTGCCACTATCCTCACCGAGCTCCTCCATAAGCTTTACTTGTGTAGGTGTGAGAACCGACAAGGATTGGTACCAATAGTGCCATTTCATTGTCCGCATTTGAGTGAACTTGATTCATTTTCAACATCGGTCAAGGTACATTGGTATAAGTTCTTCTCTTTCTCCCACTCATATTTGCTTGAGTCTTGTGATGGATAGGCAAGGCATTTCATCTCCGGTCTTCGACAACAACGACGGCGTGAACAACTACATCACCAAAGCGTCTCTCTTCGATCTACAACGACAAGTGCAAGGCACACAATCAAGATTGCGAGGCGCGATCGAGAACATCTCCATCGACATTCATCACTCCGAAGCAAGGAGAAGGGACTACTTCGACAAGAAGCTTGCCGCACATAAAGAGGAGCAAGATGCAAGGATGGAGGAGATTCGGGCCTTGATCAAGTCTTCTTCTCCTTCGTCATCTTCAAGGCGGCAACATTCAAGCCACAAGTCTTCGGAGCGCGAAAAAGATGCAAGTGCAAATCGTCCTTGTCCACATCTACATGGCGACCACCATCACGTTCGTGATCCACATTGTCATGAAGGGAAAGTCACCTCCAAGCATCATGTGCACGACGACGACGAACGACATCTACAACGACATCATCATCATGAAGATGCTCCACAAGCGCAAATGCACAAGTCGAAGCTTCATAAGCACAAGAGAAGACCGCGAGACGACCACCACCAAGACGGCGCTACGGCTACATCATCCACTTCGGCATCTTCGCCAAGTGTTCTCAAGGCATCTTCGCCTTTGGACGTACGGCATCTTCGCCTACTTCCCACGTGTACGCCTACATCGACTTCATCAAGTCCAAGGCGACCACCTACGAGCGAGGGCGACACTTCAATCTTCGGAAGCCCCTCAAGGAAGATGGCCGAGCATGGGAAACTCCCTTCGGTCATGGAGACGAGCTATGAGGTGCCACATCATATGGGCCTCCAACACCAAGACGGTGACAAGAAGGTCGAGCAAGAGCCATCCCCTTCGACCACGGCGACGAGCGCGAACCTCTTCAACAACATGAAGACGACGCCCACATTGGACTCATACTCCGAGTGAAGCTACGGACCGCGCATGGAGACATTGGCACCAACATCTCTCTGACACCCACATATGAAGAAATGCCCCAAGTGCCATGTGAGGAGAGCCACCACCCCATGAGTGACATGAGTGACTCCACCATACGTGACATTGAGAGCATTTCCTATGAGAGGATGAGTGTGACCACCACTAGCCCCACACATGAGAGCATGCCACACATCCTATGTGAGGTTGAGCGCCATTTGAGTGACTCCACCCACCATACGAGTGAGAGCATCCTTGAGGGAGTGAGTGAGCCACAACACTTAGTGAGTGAGGTAGTTGACACGGCACATGAGGCCACTATGATTTCTAACGACTTAACCTCTACTCCTAGTGTGTTTTCTTCTTTGGTGCTAGGTCTCCTACATGACGACATGCCTATCCTTGATGAGTATATTCCTCCATTGGAGACGACGATGGCCATGGTGGACGATGATACACCCCCCACATGGTTCCATCAAGATGAAGATGATAACGAATGGATCGTTGACACCTCACCTACAACACATGAGCGATGCTCCAAAGGTAACATAGGTGATGGTACTTCTCTTGTCCCACTAGTGGACCATCTTGACATTGATTGCTCCCATGAAGTCGACCCACCTATTACCATGCTTCATGCTAGTGAAACTTCTTCATGCCTTGACTTACCTATTTATGATGAATATGATGATGAGCATGTTGAGTTGCCTAGTTGTGATGTTATGCTCCATAGGATATCATGTGAAAATTCTTTTGGTCACATCATATTCGACAATCCATTGAACTTGTCATATGCTATGAGTGAGATCTCCCATATTGCATCATTTCAATCTCAACATAGTAACTATGCATGCCCCATTAAAATAAACCCTATTTGCACTTATGGCATAGATGACGAGATGATGGTCATTGGCTTTTGCTTCTCTTGTGATGATATTGCCATGCTTCCTTTACATGATTTGTGCAATTCATCTACTATGTCATGCCATGATCACATTGAACCAAATATGCTTTGTTTTGGATGTTGTCAATATTCTCCATGTGATGTTTCCATTAATGCTCATGAGGAGACCCCCATAGTTTCCTCATGCATATTAGGAGATTTTGATTCATCCCATATTTTGCATGATTTCCATGATTGCTTGCACCAAATGCATTCCATGAATAACAATGCTCTAGATATTTCTCATGATGCATTGCACACTTTGAGTCTCCATTATGCCATACATAATAACAAACCTATCATGATGGATGACATGTTTCTATATCACGCATCTCATTTATTTGAGCATTGGATATTTTGTGCTAACCGACGCATGCACGTATGCATCATGATGGATGATGTGTACATCTACCACGCACACACAATTTTCTCTTTGTCTTTGTTTTGTGTAGGTACTCACATACACTCGTCAACTTCTCAATCCCAAGAGTTGACGAAACGAGCTCTTGAGAGCAATGATGCTTTGGGATCCCGTGGACTATCCTTACCACCATTCCCTTCGCGCAAGGACTACGCGCATCTCTTCTACTTGGCTCTCACACGGCTATGGGCTATTTACCACTTACCACCTTATGCTCATTTTACCGTGTTCACTTTGCATGTTATGCCTGCTTCTATGCCTTTGCCATGCACTTGTGACCCTTGCTTGCATCTACCCATGATTCACCATTATGCTACTCCTATGTGTATTTGCATGCTTGGTGGAGATCCTAGTAGCTATTGTCATGATTTCTTTGTGCCCCATGCTATTGATGCTATTTTGCTCATATCTTGCCTTCATGCTTGTGACATGTCATGTGAAGTATTCATGCACACTATTTGCACCCATGACATGCTTGCCTTGATTCCTTCTAGTACGTTGCATCTTCGCACTACTAGCTTGCTTCACTTGATTGATATGATTGCTTGCTATGTTGCATCAACCATGTTCCACTATTACTTGCTTTCTTGGGTTGATGACATACATGCTCATGCCTCTCACATGATATATCTTGATCATTGTCTCTTGTGTCCATTAGTTGCCTCTCTCATATCCACTTGTATTGAGTGCAACCATACTATGCTTATTGATCTTGGAGACTTTGACATATTACTTGTGATGCATGCTTGTTTGATTGCGCCTATTGCATTTGGTTGTTCTTCCATCATATGCCTCCATACTATGAAACGCTCCCTTGTACTTTCTTATGATGAGCATGATGCATACACTTGTTGGGTATCTTACCACTCGAATGATAGGTTTTGCATTTCCGCTAACCTCATTTGTTTTTCCGAGTGTTTGTCATGTTCTTTCATTTTGGAGGTTTCACAAGGCGATGCCATTAGGCGACAACTTGGTCATGCGAAGGCATACACGATGTGCAACACCATCATTTGCGAGAATCTACTAAAGGTGAACTCCTTCCCTTTGAGCCATCCTAAAGTTTGCATATTGGATGGGTCACTCTTTCATTGTCGTTTCCTTCTTCTTGTCTACATGATACATCTATTGGATGGAGGACCGACATTGGAGATCGACTCTATGAACCTTTACATTGAGGAGCGCTCGGACTTATTGGATGCACCTTCGGTTTTCCACTCTTGCCACAACATCGAGCATTGGTATACCAACACCTCCATATTTGTTGATTGTGCTCATACTCATGCTCGATGGACATATCATACTCACCACAAATTTGCGTCTTATGCATGGATTGACTCACATTATGATTGCCTTGTTGCACCTATTCCCATGTCATCCATGATATATGAGCTTGTGCACTTCCTTAGCAAATTTGTTGTGATCTTTCTTGATGGCATCTTCATACATAATGATCACATTGCCTATCATCAATTGCATGATATCATACACATGTTGAGCATCCATTGCCATATTCATGCTATTGATAAACCGTCTCACTATGACATCATTTTGCACCGTGGTTGCATTGCTCATACTAATAACACAATTGTGTGCACAATGATTGCATTTCCTCCCATGAATGCTTTGCATCTCATTCTAGATCATCTTGATAAGCTTCATGCGCTTTGTCACGACCAATCTTGCCGCACGGACTCATCCTTACATGATGGACACTTTGTGTGCTCTAACCATTGTATTTCCGAGTGTTGCTTGTGTTTGCTCTTTTTGCATGTCTATCACTCCGGCGACAACTTGGACTACTTGGATTGCGCCATGTCTTCAACTTCGTCCAACTACAAGTCCGTCTACGACAACCGTTTCCATGGTGATGAGGATCACGATCCGAGGTCGGATCTTTCCCAAGGGAGGGGAGATGATGCGGAGCATACCACGTTCATCCCCATGTACACTCCAACTACTCTCCAAGCCCCAAGGACACATAAGATGAGACCTCGACTATTCGCCATTGGACACAAGGTGAACCCGTTCCTAAATGCTTCCCCTTTCCATTCGTGTGCGACACGGTTGCTACCTAAGGCGAGGACCCTATGCATGCCTAGGTACCAAGGAGACCCTCTCGGAGATGCTTGGAAGGATGGACAAGTCCCCAAGTACAAGGATGAATGAACACGACGAGAGGAACCGGAGAAGTCTGCAGAGCCCGGACATCCGGCGTCAGCCCGGACATCCGGCCCTTCCAGCAAGCCCGGACATCCGGCCTCAGCCCGGACATCCGGCGCCCACCACAAAGAGCCGAAGACCACAGGGGCCGGACATCCGGCCCCAGGCCCCGGACATCCGGCCTCCCACGGCTCCCGGATATCCGCCCCGCCTGAAATCCGGCGCCCCGCACCCGAATCGACAGACCCAGCCCCGCCAGCCCGGCCATCCGGCCTCCTTGCCCGGACATCCGGCGTCTCGGGAAAGCCCGGACATCCGGCCCGACGCCCGAGATCCGGCCTCCCTACTGCAAAGCGGCATCCGGACTTGTCCCTTGTACCCTTCGCCCCCGAGACTATATATACTTCATCCCCTTCCTATTTTTAGGCTTAGCGTTGATTTAGCTCATTAGATAGAGCTTCGCTCATCCATACCGGATCTACTCGACGAGAGAGACCGCGGCCCTCTTCGGAGAAGATCCACCTTGATTCAAGACCCCTCTTGGGTGGCCCCATCAAGACCTCCTCACGGAGAAGAACGGCTACCGTTTGTATCGTCCTTTGTTGACCTTGAATCATGTATCTCCCTTTGTGTTCTTTGATCTAGCATTTGTGTGACCGATTCCTTGTTGGTTGAGTGTTTTCCCTCGTTCCTACCCGTGATTTCCTCGTGTTCTTCCGCTCGTTCTTCGTGTCTCCCCGTAGGATCCACTCCAAACGTGAAAGATCGATGCTATAGGGTTCCACCCTACATCAGTAATTGTCTTCTCCTCATCATGATCAGCAACACTTACACCTTGCCTCTTGTCAAAATTCTGGCGTCGGACGTCCGTAGGTTCCGGACGTCCGTAAATTCTTCTCTGACTACCATCGTCCGGTCGTCCGGCCTATCCGGACGTCCGTGAAATCCTCTCTGGTTCCCTTAGTTGGCCTAGGCGCCAAGACGTCGGACGTCCGTAAGACTTCGGACGTCCGTAATAAACTTTCTGGTACAATCTGACTGGACGTCCGAGGCCGTCGGTCGTCCGTAAAATCATCTCTGTTATCTTGTATTCTTTTCTTGGCCCTGACTCCGGTCGTCCGTTCCCCCCCCCCCCCCGGTCGTCCGGACGCCTATTCAGCTCCGGTCGTCCGTAGGCTTCGGTCGTCCGGTCGTTTTCACCAACCACTATATATAGTGCGCGGTAGGGTTTCCAAACTGTCTCCTCTCCACTATTTCCCCACCGCCGCCGCCGTTCCTGCCGTGTGGCCACTCACCGCGGCCGCACGCCGCCGTGCCCCTCGCCAGGGGTCCTCTCAGCCGCGGATCTGCAGTCCTGCTTGGCTCCGCTCAAGCCCATCGGCCTCTCGCTCTCTCCGGTTGCTTATTGTTGGTCCGGTCGGCAGTTTCCTCCGTGTTCCTCCCTTCAAGGTCATGATGCCTCGGACCAAGCACTCAGCTAGCAAGCAAGTCGCCGGAGGGCCAGCTCGTCCGTCTCATCGTGGTGGCTCCGATGACTCCCAGGAGCAGGCTCGCCCTAGGAAACGTGCCGCTCGTCCTCCCAGCTCGTCTAGCGATTCCTCCTCGGAGGTGTCGGACTTTGAGGATGAGCTTGAGGAGGTGGAACCGGCCCCGTTTGTTGGTGTTCACATCGCTGCACCCAAGCCGGGCACTCGTCGTCCAACTTTTCACCCTCCTCCTCCTCCGGTGCAACCCCACGGTGATGCTCATCACATCTCAATTGAGCCTCCCTTGCCACTCGGCCGTCATGTTAAGCGTTTCAACAAGGTCCCCAAAGCTTCATATCTTAAATTGCGTCGCGATGTAGATCAATTTACTGTTGTTAGGGATTCTCAGGATAGTCGTTTTCGCACAAATGTCCAAGCCGACATCTTCACCACGATTGTCATCCCGAAAGGCTTGTCACTCCATATCTACATTGGTCTTGAGCATATTCGCACTCATCCGGAGAAATATCTGGGAGCCATTGAGCTCGTTGAGTCGTCCAATCTAGCTGCTCCATTTGCATTTCAACATGATTTTAACCACGCTGCCATTCATCAATTCTATGCCACATGTTACTTTGCTCCTGATAACACTGTCACATGGATGACTTCTGACACTGCACTTACCGCATCTTATGCTCAGTTTGTCACTGCCCTTGGATTTCCCGACACTAGGTTCAAAATCCACAAGGATGGCCCCAACCATAGGCCCAAGGGCATTGTGGTCTGTTCGGATCTTCTTCGACCTATATCAACTTTGTCTGCCACTGAAAAACAAAAGGGTCTAAACCAAGTCTCCATTTGGCGCTTTCCATTCAACATCATTTATCAGTGTATCATCCGCACCATCTATCCCAAGATGGGTGACAAGGGCTCCTGCAGCAGCTATTGCATTGATCTCATGCATCGCATCTTCACATCTCCTAAAGGGAAGATCAATGTTCCACACTTTCTATGGCATGAGATTCGTCTTGCTAGCTTCCAAAGACAAGAGGGCTTTTCCTCATGCCCCTTTATTCAGGCTTTTATCGAGGCGTAGCTCCTTTTCCCATTGTCGCACTCACGTGCATGAGCAATGGGTCATTCCAACTCACATGGCGGCTGATTATGTTCCTCCTCCTACTGCTACTCGCTCATCGCCTGCAGCTAGTGTTCCTTCTCATGCTGCCCGCTCTCCTTCCAGCTGCACCTTTTGGGCGCATTGCTCGCTTTTCTTGGGAAGGCTCACTCTGCCATGATGAAGATGTTCTCCTTCCATTGCTCCCAAAATCACATTGTTGTCACTCGTATGGTCACTTCCAAGAACGCTCAAGGCTCGCTTTGAGAGACTCGGAGTGTATGATGTCGATGACGATGAACGCCTTCTGACGAGCCTCCTTCTGATTTTGGTTTCCCTCTGGTCTTGAGTGGGCTGATTTCTTTGACGGTAGGGTGGCGGTGATGTTCATGATGATGATGATGAGGCTGATCTCTGATGCTCTTATGTTTCCCCCTATTCTCCATTTTTGGCTATTTGATGCCAAGGGTGAGTAGGCTCTATATGCATGATCTTCTAGCTCATTATGTAATCAAACTTATTGTTATGATTGTGTTTTATCTTGTACTGAACCTATGTTATGAGTTTGTTGAGTCTGAGATTTGGTGAATCTATATGAAGTTTCGCTCTTGATTATCATGTGTATGAGATTTGGTTATATTGAGGGCATCATTGTGAGGGGGAGCCCTAGTCATGTTTTTAGTATCATGATATCACTTGAGGGGGAGCTCACTAGTTACTCATACTTGATTATTGTTATTGAGCTCCACAACAAATACTTTCGATTACTATTATGAGAATGCATATGTGTTGTCATCAACTACCAAAAAGGGGGAGATTGAAAGTGCAATCATGCCCTTAATCATATTTTGATGTTGATGACAACACATATGTTAGGGACTAATCATGTTTATCAAGTATATCTCAGGATTATGTCTCAAAGACCGTGTGCATGGATCATGACTAGGGACAAAAAGCATAAAACTCAAGAATGGAGATACAAGATATTGACTTCATTTATGGTTTGTTCTTGAGTATAGGGATCCCACATTATTAAGAGGGGATCGTTGGATCTAGTGAAAAACTTGCTCAAAGCCACCTTTCCTATACCTTACCTTCGGATGTCCGATGTTCTACGGACGTCCAGTCCCTCTCGGTTGCCCGGACGTCCGGCCACTTCCGGTCGTCCGGTGTTCCTTTACAGAATGACTTTTACGGATGTCCGGAACTCTCCGGACGTCCGGTACTTTCACAACAGAATCATTTCTACGGACGTCCGGACTCTCCGGTCGTCCGTGCTCCGGATGTCAGACCCATCTTGGACGTTCGTGTCCTGTACACTGGGCCGTGGCTCACAGTTTCACAGCGGCCGGTCGTCTGACAACTGTCGGACGTCCGGGCCTATTTGTGCCTCCGGACGTCCGATGTTCTCCGGACGTCCATCCCATCCTGTACACTTATGTTCCTCAAACGGTCACTTTTACTCACCTACTATATACATGGCTTTCCCTTCTACGGGATAGGGTTGACCACTCACTTTGAGCCTATCAAGAACACTCCTCTCTTTCTCTCTCATTCACCTACACCAAATCCTAGATCCCCAGGTGTTCTAGGAGCATTTGAGAGAAGTTTTCCAATCAAGTGATAGATCCACTCCTTCCCTTTCTTTGCACCAAAGGAATTCATGATTTGAGCAAGTTTTGAGCTTTCCCCCATCGTTCTTGTTACTCTTGGAGGTTGGAGACTCCTAGGCGGTAGGAGTCATTTGGAGAGGAATCGAACCTTGTGATTACCCTCTGAAAAGTTTGTGAGGGTTTGGAGACCACCCCAAGGTCTACCACTAGTGGTTGAGAAACGCCTCTATGGTGTTGTCTCAAAGGGAGAATAGGGTGAGCCTTCGTGGTGTTTGTGTGCCTTCTTGGTAACATCCACCTCTCTAATGGTGACTAGCTTCCCTCCAAGGAAGTGAACATCGGCATACATCCTCGTCTCCCGGAGTTTTGGTTATTCCTAACCCTAACTCTCTACTTGTGGTTACTTGTCTCTTTGCACTTACATACATCATATTGTGCTTGCCTACCTACGTACTTGTGTTACTAGCTTAGTACTTAGTACTCACTTGCAATTGTTAGGCTCATCTTCATATTTCGCATTATTGCCTAAAATTGCTAAGTAATAATTAAAATTTGTAATTGTACCTATTCACCCCCCTCTAGGTCCATCTCGATCCTTTCACATCGTCTGGCCAGGAAAGTTCAAGCCGGACCTGCCCCCGCGCTACAACGGCACCCCTGACCCTACGGAGTTCTTGCAGCTCTATGAGTTGAGCATCGACGCGGCCAACGGCGACGAGAAAGTCATGGTGAACTGATTTCCCATGGCTCTCAAGGATGGTGCTCGCTCGTGGCTTCTAAATTTGTCCCCGGGATCGATCCCCTCTTGGGGTGAGATGCGCGACCGCTTCGTCGCCAACTTCCAGGGCACTCGCGACCGCCAGGCGGCTCGGGTGACCTACACCGCGTCAAGCAGCAGCCAGGAGAGATCCTGCAGAAGTACATCCAGCGGTTCAACAGCGTTCGCCTCAAGATCCCCAAGGTGACGGACGAGGCCATCATTTCAGCTTTCTTTGATGGCGTCCGTGACGTCAAGATGAAGGAGGAGCTCGCCATCCACGAGGAGTTATGCACGGTCAGGAGATGTTCAACATGGCGACCAAGTGTGCAAGAGCTGAGGAGGGGCGCCTCTCCCTCCTCGAGCTCCCTACTGCCGACCCAGAAGAGAAGAAAGCCAAGGCCAAGGACATGAAGCGCAAGGGAGTAGCCGTACTCACGGCGGAGCCGGACACGAAGCGCGGCCGGGACCACCCCGTGACGTCCAATAGCAGCCGTCCATTCTGCGCCTTCAACAACGTGCACAGCCACAACACCAGGGACTGCCAAGAGCTCAGGGCCATTTGAGATGGATGCTTCGATCGACGCCCCGAGCACAGCGACCGGGGCTATGGGCGAGGAGGAGGATGAAGTGGAGGATGCTGGGACGACCGCGGCCCCCGTCAGGAGTGGCGCAACTGGCCCCGCGAGGACCATTGGCAGGACCAGCCTCGCGAGGGCGCTTGGAGGGACCAGCCTCGTGAGGACCGTCCTCAGGGCAATGCTGGCCTCCCTCCATTGCCGCTGAGGGTGTCTTGGATTAGGGGGTCCTCGGACAACCGGACTATATCCTTTGTCCGGACTATTGAACTATGAAGATACAAGATTGAAGACTTCGTCCCGTGTCCGGATGGGACTCTCCTTGGCGTGGAAGGCAAGCTTGGCAATACGGATATGTAGATCTCCTCCCTTGTAACCGACTCTATGTAACCCTAGCCCCCTCCAGTTTCTATATAAACCGGAGGGTTTAGTCCGTAGGACAACAACAATCATACCATAGGCTAGCTTCTAGGGTTTAGCCTCTACGATCTCATGGTAGATCAACTCTTGTAATACTCATATCATCAAGATCAATCAAGCAGGAAGTAGGTTATTACCTCCATCGAGAGGGCCCGAACCTGGGTAAACATTGTGTCCCCCGCCTCCTGTTACCATCCGCCTTAGACGCACAGTTCGGGACCCCCTACCCAAGATCCGCCGGTTTTGACACCGACATTGGTGCTTTCATTGAGAGTTCCACTGTGTCGTCATCGTAAGGCTTGATGGCTCCTTCGATCATCGGCAACGATGCGATCCAGGGTGAGGTTTTCCTCCCCAGACAGATCTTCGTGTTCGGCGGCTTCGTACTGCGGGCTAACTCGCTTGGCCATCTGGAGCAGATCGATAGCTACGGCCCCTGGCCATCAGGTCAGGTTTGGAAACTTGAACTATACTGCCGACATCCACGGAGACTTGATCTTCGACGGATTCGAACCCATGTTGGGTGCACCGCACAATCACGACGAGCATGACGTAACTCTGCCGTCGGACAGTGTTCGGGAGATCACACCTGCAACTACTCCGGCCCTCAATCCGGAACAAATTGCGCCATTCGAGGACGGGTGGATAGTCCCCGCCACGGAGGCCGCACAATTAGTGGCGATAGCGCCGAATACTGACTTCACCTCCTATGAGACCCGTGTTGCCGAATCATTGGATTCGTCCCCGGCCACGGACTCCGAGCCGCTTGTGTCCGTGCCCATCGAATCTGATTGGGCACCGATCATGGAGTTTACCTCTGCGGATATCTTTCAGCACTCGCCTTTTGGCAATGTGCTAAATTCATTAAGGTCTCTCTCCCTGTCAGGAGACCCATGGCCGAACTATGTCCGACTAGAACGGGATGCGGACGATGAAGAAATTCGCGACCCACCCACCACCCACTTAGTAGCCACAGTCGACGATTTAACCGACATGCTCGATTTCGACTCCGAAGACATCAACGGCATGGACGATGATGCAGGAGAGGAACAGGAACCATCGCCCATAGGGCGCTGGACAGCCACTTCATCACATGACATATACATGGTGGATACACCCAAAGAAAACAATGACGAGGAACGGAAGGATGCAGCAAAGGATACCTCCCTCGAGAAGAAAACAAAGCGTCGGCGTAGGTGCCGCTCCAAATCCCGCCTCGGCAAAAACAACGATAACAGCGCAAGAGAAAATAACACCCCAGTCGACTCCTGAGGAAACGAAGACCACATTGACCCAGCGGCAGAGCAGGATGAACCAGCAAACGGCAAACATAGTACGGATCCGCTGCCCGAACACGGCGATGCCGAGGATAAAGCTCATCAACCTCCCTCCGGAGAGGAAAACAGTCCGGATGAAGATGCACACATCATCCCGGAAAGGCACTTGGAACAAGAGAACCTCCGCAGAAGGCTTATTGCCACAGCGAGGAGTCTGAAGAAGCAGAAGCAAAGGCTTAAGGCCGCGTAGAATACGCTCAACAGTAGATGGAACAAAGTGCTCGACAATGAAGAAAAGTATGGTGGTAGTTACCACACAAAGAGATATCCAAAGTGAAAGCTGTTTCCTGAATTTGATGATGAGGCCTTAGAGCCCACACAACCGAAAAATAAAACGGCGGACTGGTCGGATCAACCACCTAGTGGCCGTGATAGAACGGCTAACAAGGCCGCACATAAGTCAGCACACGATTCACGTGAGGACTTGCATCAGAAGATCGGCGCAACCAGATCCATCTACGGATCAAGGAAACGCGCTCCAGCGCACAACCAAAACCGAACACTACAACCGTCAGAACGCCACGACACATCCAAATACAGGGGTGCCGCACACCCCCTATGTTTCACCGATGAGGTGCTGGACCATGAATTTCTAGAAGGATTCAAACCAGTGAACATAGAGGCGTACGACGGAACCACAGACCCTGGGGTCTGGATTGAGGACTTTATCCTCCATATCCATATGGATCGCGGAGACGATCTCCACGCCATCAAGTACTTGCCCCTCAAGCTGAAAGGACCAGCTCGGCACTGGCTGAAAAGCCTCCCCGAAAACTCAATTGGAAGTTGGGAGGAGCTTGAGGATGCTTATTGGGATAATTTTCAAGGGACCTATGTCCGACCTCCGGATGCAGACGATCTAAGTCATATAATTCAACAGCCCGGAGAGTCAGCCCGAAAGCTTTGGAACAGATTTCCCACTAAGAAGAACCAAATCGTCGACTGCCCGGACGCCGAAGCCTTAGCAGCTTTCAAACACAGCGTCCGAGACGAATGGCTCGCCAGACACCTCGGCCAAGAAAAACCGAGAACAATGGCAGCCCTGACAAGCCTCATGACCCGCTTTTGCGCGGGCGAAGATAGCTGGCTAGCCCGTAGTAGCACCAGCGACATCTGAAGTCAGGGATGGCAATGGAAAACCACGACGTAGTAAAAGCAAGCGTCGTAATAAAGAAGACAACCCAGATAACACGGCGGTAAACGCCGGATTCAGGGGCTCTCGACCGGGTCAGCGGAAAAAGCCTTTCAAAGGCAGCAGATATGGACCGTCCAGCCTAAACAAGATTCTAGACAAACTATGTCAGATTCATGGCACCCCCGATAAACCTGCAAATCACACCCACAGAGAATGCTGGGTCTTCAAGAAGCCGGTAAGCTAAACGCCGAACACAAGGGAAGGGAGACACCAAGTGAAGACGAGGACGAGCCTCGCCAGCAAAGCACTGGGGGACAGAAAAAATTCCCACCAGAGGTCAAAACAGTGAACATGATCCACGTGACGAAGAGGAGAAGCAAACATGCACCCCGAGACACGCGTGCCGTAGAGCCCGTCACCCCTAAGTTCAACCCTGGTTGGCCTGCCCGATCACCTTTTGATCGCAGGGATCACCTGACAAGCATCCGACATGAAGGATTGGCTGCCTTGATGTTAGACCCAATAATAAACGGATACCATCTCACACGAGTCCTTATGGACGGCGGCAGTAGTCTTAATCTGATATATCAGGACACAACCCGCAAAATGGGGATAGACCCGACAAAAATCAGCCACAATAATACTACCTTCAAGGGAGTAATACCAGGCCCAGAGGCGCGCTGCACGGGCTCTCTAATACTAGAGGTTGTATTCGGTTCTCCCGACAACTTCCGAAGCGAAAAGTTAACCTTCGACATCGCTCCATTCCGAAGTGACTATCAAGCACTACTCGGAAGAGCAGCTTTTGCTTGTTTTAATGCAGTACCGCATTACGCTTCTCTCAAGCTTAAGATGCCCGGTCCACGTGGCATCATCACAATTAGCGAAAATATTGAACATTCCTTACGCGTGGAATAATGTGCGACGGCTTTAACGGCCGAACACTAAACGGCCCCTCCAACCAGAATAAATGATCGGTCGTCAAGACCGCGGACACGACCAGACGAGTCTGGTGCATTACTAGCTATAACAACTTAGATAAACCCGAGATTGGTTTGATGGTTATACCCCCATAGACGGTACCAGGGGCTTCCCGCATGTAAACAGGGCTAGTTCGGCTCAACTTTACTTATCTTGAATTTTCATGGTTTATCAAGAATAACCAATTTTTCGCACGACAACTTTCACCCAAGTTCTTCTCTTTTACAGACGACAATCATGCTACACCCTTCCAGGATACGGCACAACAGAGACACAGGCGCAGACATGCAGCAGGGACCCGCCCAAAGGTTTCTTTTTAGATTAATTCCCTGTGTAAACCTTTTTTTACTGTCTCTTGTTGTTCACATCCTCTAGATACTCAGTATAACTGAGAAGGATGCTGACATTATTGGCATTTCGCCACGTCAGAACATTGCACGTACCTGGACACTCGGGGTTCATTATCAAGGGCATTGCTCAGCCCGACATATGTTATAAAGACCGAATACCTTAGGGAGTGTTCGGCGTCGCAAGTTTGGCCTTATATGCATCAGCTCCGAATCATGTCTTTGGTCAAATGTTGGGTTTGCCTGGCTCCTGTGTTTTTCTACCTTACGTTCCGCTCTATCGGCTAAGGTGGCACCGGGAGAACTACTGCGATTGTGCCCTGGTTCATCTGGATGAGCGCCTCAGTAGAGAAAGCCGAAAACTGATTGTCATGATAAAGCGCGAGACTGGTCAACCACTCGATGACTTAGCGGAATCTTTGGGATTCCTCCACATTAATTAAGGGCGTTTCCTGGTCATGTATGTACGCGCCCCGTATTCGGACGAGCGCGGAGGTACCAGGGGCTATATAGTAGTCCCACCGTCAAACTCCTATGGCTAAGTGAAAGTGTTAAAGCAATATAGTCAGATTGCCTCGTTCGCTGCGCTATCACCTCCTTAATGGACCAAGACGTTGGATCAAGTGTGAATACGCGTTTTTGCGAACACCCCCGCATTATATGCATGGGGGCTGAAGCCGACGACTGCAAACTTTCAGGTTATATACATATATACATAAACGGCCGCACAGGAGGCATCATAATACTTTCAGGCAAAAGTGTAAACACAACCTTTATAATTTAATAAACATGGTTCTTACAATGGGAATACATGTCACTAGAACATAATATTTTTCGAGCACTGATCCTCTATTAAACGAGCGCCTTCAAGGACTTCTTCAAAGTAGTGCTCGACCGATACTCGGCCCACAGCCGAACTCTGGGTTGCAATAGCGGTGGCCTCCATCTCTGCCCAGTATGTATTGACACGGGCAAGAGCCATCCGTGCACCCTCTATGCACGCCGACCTCTTCATAGCATCGATGCGCAGCACAGCACCAAGGAACTGTTGCACTAAACTAAAATAACTATTCGGCCTCGGCCCTTCCGGCCACAAATGATCCACAACAGACCTCATGGCAAGCCCGGACAACCTATGGAGCTCGGCCCACTCGGCCATTTGCTCATTCAACAGCAGCGGACGCACTGGAACATTGAACTGTGACCAGAACAGCTTTTCGACTTCACGATCTTTTTGATCTTTGAAAAACTCGGCCGCATCAGTAGCACTTGCTGCAAAATCCACGTATGCGTCTGCAGAACTCCATAGTTGATCAAGAGGGGCATACTTAGGACCTCCGAACTTCGTCCGCAACAAAAAGGGCTTCCCAGCCGTGATATCCCCAGCTTGACGCAGCTCCTCCTTCGCCGCTCTTATTTTAGAGCAGGCGTCCTTGGCCGCTACCATGGCCTTCTCCAGGTCCGCCATCTTCGTTCGATTTTCCTTTTCAAGAAGCTCTTAACGGTCGGTGGCATCTTTCAACTCAACAGCCATCTTGGCTATTTTATCCTTGCTTTGGCAATGCGCAGCTTGTTCGGCTCTCAGCTCTTCGACCACCTTTAGAGCGGCCACATCACTCTTCCTGGCTTGTTCCTTGGCTCGGGCAAGTTCCGCCCGAAGGGCTCCACGGCGGCAGCCCCATCTGCAGTCACAACATATTAAAGATACTAGCATCATGATCCTCTTAATATGTGCTGATCACCGGAGAAAACGCATACCCTGTGCCTCGTCAAGCCACTTGTTTACAAGCACGATGTCGGCATCTGCCGCATCAAGTTGCCGCTTCAGCTCGGCAAACTCACCAGTCCGGCTACCCACCGGACCTCCAGCCACCTGCACATGAAGGCGGCCTGATTATTACCTGGGACTATGATCCTCTGTTTGCTGCCATTCTCGACAGCAAACAGAGTCTCAGGGGCTACTATCTGCATAGGGCACACCTAACGTGTGCGGTACCGTCAAAAACATACACTATTTCACGTACCTCAAAGCCTTTCAGCAGACTCCTAAAAGCTTCATGCAACCCACTTTCGGCGGATGAAATCCTCTCAACCACTGTGCCCATTAAAGCACGATGCGTTTCCGAGAAATCCACTTGCTCCAGAAGATTCATCAGTGCGTCCGATCGCACACCGGACGGTTCCGGACTCTTTCTGTGGCTCTCCTTAAGAGCCGAATACTCCGGACTTCGGGGGGCCGAAGGGTTACCCCCTGGCCTTGGCGGATCAGGAGAAATCCTCCGTGACGACACCTCAGGGTCGCCCCCTTCACGAGGAGGGGAGGCACGGGGAGGTCTTTCACTCTCCATCATCTCCAGAAGAAGATCCCCCGAAGATGAACTCTGTCGAGAAGGGCTATGATCCGAACTACAAGATGCACGCTTCGGTTATCGTTCTCGGAAACGAGGCAGGATATATTTACTGTAAAGTACTTTCTTTTACTTACAGCTCGGTAGAGGGCTGGTCCCCTTGCGGGTACTATGCGGTAAGGATGCCCTCCGGGGTAGGACCTTCCGACAAAGGATTCTTCCCTCGCTTGGAGGCCATTACTTCCAAGTCTTCAGAGGCGGTCCTCTTCCTTCCCTGGGGAGAGGGAATTTTAGATTCTTCACCCCAGTTATCCTCCTTCGAGGAGGCACTGATTCCCCCGGTTTGGATGAATAGTAAGTGAGGCTCGCTCTCGGCCTCTTTGTTCCTCCCTTTACCTTCCCCTGATGGCGCTAGATAAGGCGCAAGCTCAAGCATCCTGGCTAGTATATGATCTGGTGAGCCCTCGGGAAGGGGGGGGGGACACCTGATCATCTTTGCCTTTTTTATCCAGTCCTGGTCAAAAGGCGACTTTTCAGAATGATGTTGTGATAAATTAAAAGACAATGTGTTCGGCCACGGAATTACTTACTTGAGTGTCTGGACGATTGCAGTTCAGACCCGCATCCTCGGAGGTGTCCGGACAGTCTATTTGTGATCTGAAGAATGATCTGTACATCTCTTCGAGCGTCACGCCGAAGAAATGCTGAATAGTTCACGGTCCTTCTGGGTTGAACTCCCACATACGGAGAGGTCGACGTTTGCAAGACAGGGCTCGACGAACTAGCATAACTTGCATTACCTTAATAAGGCTGACATCTCTCTCGTAGACATCTCGGATGCGACTCTGCAATGTCGGCACATCATTTATTGGCCCCCAGTCCAGCCCCTTGTTGACCCATGACGCCAGTTGTGGCGGGGGGCCTGAGCGGAAGGCAGGGGCGGCTACCCACTTGGTACCCCGAGGAGCTGTGATATAAAACCACTCCCGTTGCCATAAACTGGACACCTCCGGGAAGGAACCCTTTGGCCATGGAACATCGGCGACTTTGCTTAATATGGCACCTCCGCACTCTGCATGTCGCCCCTCAATCATCTTCGGCTTCACATTAAAGGTCTTGAGCCATAGGCCGAAGTGTGGAGTAATGCAGAGGAAGGCTTCACACACGACGATGAATGACGAGATGTGAAGAATGGAATCCGGAGCCAGATCATGGAAATCGAGGCCGTAGTAGAACATGAGCCCTCTGACAAAGGGAACTAGACTGAAACCTAGCCCTCGGAGGAAGTGGGAGACGAATACGACACTCTCGCCAGGTTCGGGAGTGGGAATGACCTGCCCTCGAGCAGGCAACCTGTGCGAGATTTCGCCGGTCAAATACTCACCTCTCTTAGCTTCTTGATGTCCTCCTCTGTGACGGAGGAGGGCACCCACCGACCTTGAAGGTTGGATCCGGACATGACTGTAGGTCCGAAGCGCCTAGCCTGAGCCTTGGGTGTTGGAACTCGAGGTGGGGGGAGGATTCGATTGAGCGCGAGAGGAATGAGACATGCCTAGGCCTCTTTATAAAGGGGGTGAATATCAAGCGTCCTTCGCGTGGCCGTTTGGCACTTGCCTAAATCGAGGAGTCATACCAACGGGCACGATTGGGTTACCTATACCCGTATTGATGAGAATCCCGTGAAAAAAGGGACACTATCTCTGCTTCGACAGGACGTGCAAATAAAAACCGCCTCGCAACACGTGCAGTGGCAGGCTCGGAAAAACGGTTCGTCATGACCAGACCACGGCAATACGTCAGATTATGAAAAGCGGTCGACAGATTGGATTTGTCGAAATATTATTCTCTCTACGGTGGTATGTGGAATTTGTTTTGCAGAGCCGGACACTATCCTTGTGTTCAAAATCTTCTATGGAGTATTCGGAGGAGGAACCCGCCTTGCAATGCCGAAGACAATCTGCGCGCCGGACTCATCATCATTGAAGCCTAGTTCAGGGGCTACTGAGGGAGTCCTGGATTAGGGGGTCCTCGGACAGCCGGACTATATCCTTTGTCCGGACTATTGGACTATGAAGATACAATATTAAAGACTTCGTCCCGTGTCCGGATGGGACTCTCCTTGGCGTGGAAGGCAAGCTTGGCAATACGGATATGTAGATCTCCTCCCTTGTAACCGACTCTGTGTAACCCTAGCCTCCTCTGGTGTCTATATAAACCGGAGGGTTTAGTCCGTAGGACAACAACAATCATACCATAGGCTAGCTTCTAGGGTTTAGCCTCTACGATCTCGTGGTAGATCAACTCTTGTAATACTCATATCATCAAGATCAATCAAGCAGGAAGTAGGGTATTACCTCCATCGAGAGGGCCCGAACCTGGGTAAACTTTGTGTCCCCCGCCTCATGTTACCATCCGCCTTAGATGCACAGTTCGGGACCCCCTACCCGAGATCCGCCGGTTTTGACACCGACAACCGCCACCGCCAAGAAGGAACGACGACCATCATCAGGACGAGGGGGCTGGGGGCTTCCAGGAGCCACGCGCTATCGCCTGCATCTTGGGCGGTGCTGATGCCCGAGCTTCTCAGCGCATCTTCAAGCAGTTTGCTCGTGAGGTGAACGCGGCCCTTCCCAGGCTCGAGCCCACGCACGCGCTTAGGTGGTTGCTACCTCTTGAGCACTGCGTTGGATTTCCCCGAAGAGGAGAGGATGATGCAGCAAAGTAGCGTAAGTATTTCCCACAGTTTTGAGAACCAAGGTATCAATCCAGTAGGAGGCCACGCACAAGTCCCTCGTACCTGCACAAAACAATAGCTCCTCGCAACCAACGCGATTAGGGGTTGTCAATCCCTTCACTGTCACTTACGAGAATGAGATCTGATAGAGATGATAGGTAATATTTTTGGTATTTTTGGTATAGAGATGCAAAATGAAAAGTAAAAGTCAAAGTAAAAATAAAGCAAGTATTAAAGTGATGGAGATTGATATGATGAGAATAGACCCGGGGGCCATAGGTTTCACTAGTGGCTTCTCTCAAGAGCATAAGTATTCTACGGTGGGTGAACAAATTACTGTTGAGCAATTGATGAATTGAGCATAGTTATGAGTATATCTAGGTATGATCATGTATATAGGCATCACGTCCGAGACAAGTAGATCGACTCACCTCGCATCTACTACTATTACTCCACTCATCGACCGCTATCCAGCATGCATCTAGAGTATTAAGTTAAAAACAGAGTAACGCCTTAAGCAAGATGACATGATGTAGAGGAATAAATTCATGCAATATGATAAATACCCCATCTTGTTATCCTCGATGGCAACAATACAATACGTGCCTTGCAACCCTTTCTGTCACTGGGTAAGGACACCGCAAGATTGAACCCAAAGCTAAGCACTTCTCCCACTGCAAGAACTACCAATCTAGTCGGCCAAACCAAACGGATAATTCGAAGAGACTTGCAAAGATAACCAATCATACATAAAAGAATTCAGAAAAGATTCAAATATTATTCATAGATAATCTGGATCATAAGCCCACAATTCATCGGTCTCAGCAAACACACCGCAAAAAGAAATTACATCAAATAGATCTCCACGAGAGAGGGGGGGAACATTGTATTGAGATCCAAAAAGAGAGAAGAAGCCATCTAGCTACTCGAAGTTCTGAAGTAAACTACTCACACTTCATCGGAGGGGCTATGGTTATGATGTAGAAGCCCTCCGTGTTGGATGCCCCCTCCGGCGGAGCTCCGAAACAGGCCCCAAGATGGGATCTCGTTGATACAGGAAGTTGCGGCGGTGGAATTAGGTTTTTGGCTCTTGTTCTGATCATTTGGGGGTATGTAGGTATATATAGGAGGAAGGAGTACGTCGGTGGATCAACAGGGGGCCCACGAGGAAGGGGCGCGCCCTAGGGGGGCGCCCACCCTCGTGACCGCCTCTTTTGTTCCTTGGAGTAGGGTCCAAGTCTCCTGGATCACGTTCGGTGAGAAAATCACGTTCCCGAAGGTTTCATTACGTTTGGACTTCGTTTGATATTCTGTTTCTTTGAAATAGGCAAAAAACAGCAATTCTGGGCTGGGCCTCCGGTTAATAGGTTAGTCCCAAAAATAATATAAAAGTGGAAAATAAAGCCCAATATAGTCCAAAACAATAGATAAAGTAGCATGGAGCAATAAAAAATTATAGATACGTTGGAGACGTATCAGGCATCCCCAAGCTTAATTCCTGCTCGTCCTCGAGTAGGTAAATGATAAAAAGAAATTTTTTGATGCGGAGTGATACTTTGACATAATTTCAATGTAAATCTTCTTAATTGTGGTATGAATATTCAGATCCCAAAGATTCAAGACAAAAGTTCATATTGACATAAAAATAATAATACTTCAAGCATACTAACTAAGCAATTATGTCTTCTCAAAACAACATGGCCAAAGAAAGTTATCCCTACAAAATCATATAGTCTGGCTATGCTCCATCTTCCCCACACAAAATATTTAAATCATGCACAACCCCGATAACAAGCCAAGCAATTGCTTCATACTTTAACATTTTCAAAACTTTTTCAATCTTCACGCAATACATGAGCGTGAGCCATGGATATATCACTATATGTGGAATAGAATGGTGGTTGTGGAGAAGACAAAAAGGGAGAAGATAGTCTAACATCAACTAGGCGTATCAATGGGCTATGGAGATTCCCATCAATAGATATCAATGTGAGTGAGTAGGGATTTCCATGCAACAGATGCACTAGAGCTATAAGTATATGAAAGCTCAACAAAAGAAACTAAGTGGGTGTGCATCCAACTCGCTTGCTCACGAAGACCTAGGGCATTTGAGGAAGCCCATCATTGGAATATACAAGCCAAGTTCTATAATGAAAAATTCCCACAAGTATATGAAAGTGACAAAGTGAGAGACTCTCTATCATGAAGATCATGGTGCTACTTTGAAGCACAAGAGTGGTAAAAGGATAGTAACATTGTCCCTTCTCTCTTTTTCTCTCATTTTTTTATTTGGGCCTTTTCTCTCTCTTTTTTTGGCCTCTTTTCTTTTTCATTTTTCTCCTTTTTTATTTTTCGTCCGGAGTCTCATCCCGACTTGTGGGGGAATCATAGTCTCCATCATCATTTCCTCACTTGGGACAATGCTCTAAAGAATGATGATCATCACACTTTTATTTTTCTTACAATTCAACAATTACAACTCGATTCTTAGAACAAAGTATGACTCTATATGAATGCCTCCGGTGGTGTACCGGGATATGCAATGAAACAAGAGTGACATGTATGAAAGAATTATGAATGGTGGCTTTGCCACAAATACGATGTCAACTACATGATCATGCTAGCAATATGACAATGACGGAGCATGTCATAATAAACGGAACGGTGGAAAGTTGCATGGCAATATATCTCGGAATGGCTATGGAAATGCCATGATAGGTAGGTATGGTGGCTGTTTTGAGGAAGATATATGGTGGGTGTATGATACCGGCGAAAAGTGCGTGGTATTAGAGAGGCTAGCAATGGTGGAAGGATGGGAAAAAGTGCGTATAATCCATGGACTCAACATTAGTCATAAAGAACTCATATACTTATTGCAAAAATCTAGAAGTTATCAAAGCAAAGTATTACGCACATGCTCCTAGGGTGATAGATTGGTAGGAAAAGACCATCGCTCGTCCCCGAGCGCCACTCATAAGGAAGAAAATCAATAAATAAATCATGCTCCGAGTTCATCACATATCGGTTCACCATACGTGCATGCTACGGGAATCACAAACTTCAACAAAAGTATTCTTTAAATTCACAACTACTCAACTAGCATGACTCTAATATCACCATCTTCATATCTCAAAACAATTATCAAGCATCAAACTTTTCTAAGTATTCAACGCATTCAAAAGAAAGTTTCACATATCTTGAATACCAAGTATATTAATATTAAGCAAATTACCATGCTAATAACGACTCTAAAAATAATCTAAGTGAAGCATGAGAGATCAATAGTTTCTTTAAAACAAATCCACCACCGTGCTCTAAAAGATCTAAGTGAAGCACTAGAGCAAAAATTATCACGCTCAAAAGATATAAGTGAAGCGCTATGAGCAAAACTATCAAGCTCAAAAGGTATAAGTGAAGCACATAGAGTATTCTATCAAATTCCAATTTATGTATGGCTCTCTCAAAAGGTGTGTACAGCAAGGATGATTGTGGTAGAATAACAAGCAAACGCACCACAAAAATAAATTACATCGAATAGATCTCCACGAGAGAGGGGGAGAACATTGTATTGAGATCCAAAAAGAGAGAAGAAGCCATCTAGCTACTAGCTATGGACCCGAAGGTCTGAAGTAAACTACTCACACTTAATCGGAGGGGCTATGGTGATGATGTAGAAGCCCTCCATGGTGGATGCCCCCTCCGACAGAGCTCTGGAACAGGCCCCAAGATGGGATCTCGTTGATACAGGAAGTTGCGGCGATGGTATTAGGTTTTTGGCTCCTGTTCTGATCGTTTGGGGGTACGTAGGTATATATAGGAGGAAGGAGTACGCCGGTGGAGCAACAGGGGGCCCACAAGGCAGGGGCGCGCCCTAGGGGGGGCGCCCCCCCACCCTCGTGACCGCCTCTTTTGTTCCTTGGAGTAGGGTCCAAGTCTCCTGGATCACGTTCGGTGAGAAAATCACGTTCCTGAAGGTTTCATTCCGTTTGGACTCCGTTTGATATTTTGTTTCTTCGAAATACTGAAATAGGCAAAAAACAGCAATTCTGGGATGGGCCTCCGGTTAATAGGTTAGTCCCAAAAATAATATAAAAGTGGAAAATAAAGCCCAATATAGTCCAAAACAGTAGATAAAGTAGCATGGAGCAATCAAAAATTATAGATGCGTTGGAGACGTATCAGTGGTCCAAGTGCGCCACCACCTTTAGCTCGTCGGACCAGCTCAAGTGCGCGGCTACTGCCGACGCCATCCCAATGCTTTGCTCGCCCATCATCAGCAACGTCCAAGTCACCAAAACCCTCATCGACAGTGACGCAGGGCTCAATGTCCTATCCGTCGAGACATTTGATAGCCTACAAGTACCATACGATTAGCTGCAGCCTACCAAGCCCTTCTCAAGAGTGACCGACGGCTCCACCACCCCGATAGGGCAGGCCCGCCTCCTTGTCACCTTTGGCCAGCCAACAACTACCGCACTGAGCTCATTGACTTTGATGTCGCCCACATCCGTCTCCCATACAACGCCATCCTCGGGTATGCAGCATTGGCCAAGTTTATGGCAGTGACCCACCATGACTACAACGTCCTCAAGATGCCAGGGAGCAGCGAGTCATCACAGTCCCCTGCGAAGAAAGAAATGCAGTGTGCTCCCTTGAGCGCGCCTTCCAAGCCGCAGCGATCGAAGACCCCGACAACGAAGGCACCCTGTATCCTCCTAAGGTCATCCCCAAGAAGAAGAAGCAGCTACTCCACCCAGGGCCTCAGGAGAACGGTGCCCCCGGCGGCACCACCTCAGGATTCGCACCTGCAGTTGGGGCGCCTCCCTCCCTTGCATAGGAAGGCGCACCAGGCACCCTCCTCGGGCAAGGCCTGGGGGCTCTCTTCCGGAAGGCCTCAGACCTAGCCAGCATCATGAGGGTGGCGCTCGGGCACCATGTGGAGGCGTGCTTCGCCACACGTTTCCCCCAAAGGGGCACTGGGCGAGGTGCGCCCGGTGCTCAGGAGTTCATCGACAAGGCGACCCAGGAGCTTCAAGAGGCAAGGACCATACGTGGCGGCCGCCGCCCACCACCCGGCGTAGGTCCCCATCCTGGTGAGGACGGCGGGCTACGCGTCTGCATCACATCCCAGGGCTCAACAGGGCCGCATCCCAAGAGCGCTTTTGGCCTTCGCGCGTTGGCCGGTGCGAGGGTCCACCTCATAGCTACGTTCACAAGCCCTTTGTCCTGCCGAACACAGCTGTCACCTTCCAGTGTCGCTTACGGAACATCTTGGCGGCTCAGGAGGCCAGGCACCACGCAGTCCTGGCGGAGATGGTGACGGTCCTCAAGGAACCACCCAAGCCCCCGGAGCCTCCTGAGGCCTAGGGCCCTGGCGGCTCGTGAGGAATGACTCCATCTGCGCGCATCTTCAGCTACTCCAGCATTCCTTCGACAACGGTACCAGGTGACATTTTCCGGTTTACTCAGCTGGGAGCGCCCCTCGGGCTGCATCATTCCCAGGCTGCACGGACGTGTCCCTGCGGCATGTATCTTTCTACATCTTTAGTTTACTCTGCTGGGAGCGCCCTGATGTCTACTATGCAACATTCTTCTTGTAGACGTTGTTGGGCCTCCAAGTGCAGAGGTTTGTAGGACAGTAGCAAATTTCCCTCAAGTGGATGACCTAAGGTTTATCAATCCGTGGGAGGTGTAGGATGAAGATGGTCTCTCTCAAACAACCCTGCAACCAAATAACAAAGAGTCTCTTGTGTCCCAAACACACCCAATACAATGGTAAATTGTATAGGTGCACTAGTTCGGCGAAGAGATGGTGATACAAGTGCAATATGGATGGTAGATATAGGTTTTTGTAATCTGAAAATATAAAAACAGCAAGGTAACTAATGATAAAAGTGAGCACAAACAGTATTGCAATGTTAGGAAACAAGGCCTAGGGTTCATACTTTCACTAGTGCAAGTTCTCTCAACAATAATAACATAATTGGATCATATAACTATCCATCAACATGCAACAAAGAGTCACTCCAAAGTCACTAATAGCAGAGAACAAACGAAGTGATTATTGTAGGGTACGAAACTACCTCAAAGTTATTCTTTCGGATCGATCTATTCAAGAGTCCGTACTAGAATAACACCTTAAGACACATATCAACCAAAACCCTAATGTCACCTAGATACTCCAATGTCACCTCAAGTATCCGTGGGTATGATTATACGATATGCATCACACAGTCTCAGATTCATCTATTCAACCAACACAAAGAACTTCAAAGAGTGCCCCAAAGTTTCTACCGAAGAGTCAAGATAAAAACGTGTGCCAACCCCTATGCATAAGTTCACAATATTACGGAACCCGCAAGTTGATCACCAAAACATACATCAAGTGTTCTCAAATCCTTAAAGACTCAATCCGATAAGATAACTTCAAAGGGAAAACTCAATCCATTACAAGAGAGTAGAGGGGGAGAAACCTCATAAGATCCAACTATAATAGCAAAGCTCGCGATACATCAAGATCGTGTCGAATCAAGAACACGAGAGAGAGAGAGATCAAACACATAGCTATTGGTACATACCCTCAGCCCCGAGGATGAACTACTCCCTCCTCGTCAAGGAGAGCGCCTGGATGATGAAGATGGCCACCAGTGAGGGTTCCCCCCTCCGTCAGGGTGCCGGAACGGGTCTAGATTGGTTTTTGGTGGCTATAGAGGCTTGCGGCGGCAGAACTCCCGATCTAGGATATGATCTGGGGGTTTCTGTATTTATAAGAGGTTTTGGCATCGAGAACAAGTCAGAAGCGTCTCTGGGCTATCCACGAGGTAGGGGGCGCGCCCAGGGGGTGGGCGCGCCTCCCACCCTCGTGGGCAGCCCAGGACTCTTCTGGCCCAACTCTTTTACTCCATGGCCTTCTTCTGGTCCAAAAATAAGCTCCGTCAAGTTTCAGGTCAATTGGAGCCCATTTGGATTTCCTTTTCTACGATACTCAAAAACAAGGAAAAAACAGAAACTGGCATTGGGCTCTAGGTTAATAGGTTAGTCCCAAAAATCATATAAAATAGCATAGAAATGCATATAAAACATCCTAGAAGGATAATATAATAGCATGAATACTTCATAAATTATAGATACGTTGGAGACGTATCAGCATCCCCAAGCTTAATTCCTGCTCGTCCTTGAGTAGGTAAATGATAAAAGAAATAATTTATGAAGGGTGAATGCTAGCAGGTGCACAAGTTTGATCAATGATAATTTCAATTACCTTTTCTAGCATCATTATATGTCATAACAGTAGCTCAACTCATAAAACTTTTCATGATCAAGTAACAAGCTATTCACATGTTAAAGCATAGATCATAAACTTTCTTGAAAACTAACAAACTATGTTCTCAGTCATCAAACAATAGCAATTCATCTTATTTTCAGGAAGGGTCTATGTAAGAGCTTTGATTTAGCAAATTCCACATACTCAACTATCATATAGTCTTCCATGATTGCTACCACTCAAAAGCATATTTTTAGAACAAATAGCATCCATCGAACACAGAGAAAGATAGGGGCTTAATGTTTCGCCTCCCAACTTATTTATCATATAGATAATTGTCAACAATAATAATTCATGATCAAATATATTTGAATGGCCATATATGCTTAGATCTTTCCCCATCACATGATGCTTGCCAACTAAAGAGTAGATTGGAATGAGAACGAACACTACTGACTCTTGCATAAAAGTAAAAGATAGACCCTTCGCAGAGGGAAGCAGGTATTTGCAGAGGTGCCAGAGCTCGAAGCTAAAACAGAGATGAACATAATTTTGAGAGGTATGCTTTCATTGTCAACATAACGACCAAGAGTCCCCAACATCTTCCATACTAGATACATTATAGGCGGTTCCCAAACAGAAACATAAAGATTTTACTCCCCCTCCACCAACAATCACACTCCACGGCTTGTCCGAAACAACGGGTGTCGTCCAACTATCAACAATCCTGGGGGAGTTTTGTTTAAGTTATTCACGATTTTGCTTTTGATCTTTTGATCATGGGACTGGGCATCCCAGTTACCAGCCACTTTCTCGTGAATGATGAGCGGAGTCCACTCATCGTGAGAATAACCCACCTAGCGTGGAAGTTACAGACAGCCCCTAGTCACTACATGAGCGATTCGGGCATACAAAACAGATTATTATTTGAAGGTTTAGAGTTTTGCACTTGTGAATTTACTTGGAATGGGAGGTAAATACCGCATATAGGTAGATATGGTGGACACTCATGGAATAAACTTGGTTCAGGGAATTTGGATGCACAAGCAGTATTCCTGCTTAGTACAGATATTTTGGCTAGCAAAGGATTCTAAATAGCAAGCACCACATGTTAGAGGATCCATAACAATATAACTTCTATACAAATATACCCAAGCATAACTCATTATGTTGTCTTCCTTGTCCAACTTCAACTAATTTGCTCAGGTTTGAAAATAATTAATGGGGCTCACAATCATAGAAGATGTCCAAGATAGTATATTTATATGTGAAATCTCTCTTCCTTCAATATTCTTTCATGAATTGTTCAAGTGATCAATACAATGTTTGGTAACCTTCAATAAATTTACCACCTCTACTTCTTATATGTGAAGGAATTACTCCCCATGGGAAAGGCATACGAAACATATATAATTTCAGATTTATGACATTCAACTCATTCAACTATTTACTCATAGGCTATAAGTGAAGCACACGAGTAAGTGACAAACTACTCCAAAAAGATATAAGTGAAGATCAATGAATAGTTAAATAATTATGTAGCTACGTGAAGATTCTCTCTCATTTAACAATTTCAGATCTTGGGATATTATTCAAACAGCAAGCAAAACAAAAGAAAATAAATAAAATGATGCTCCAAACAAAACACATATCATGTGGTGAATAAAAATATAGCTCCAAATAAAGTTACTGATGAACGAAGACGAAAGAGGGGATGCCATCCGGGGCATCCCCAAGCTTAGGCTCTTGGTTGTCCTTGAATATTACCTTGGGTTGCCTTGGGCATCCCCAAGCTTAGGCCCTTGCCACTCCTTATTCCATAGTCCATCGAAACTTTACCCAAAACTTGAAAACTTCACAACACAAAACTTAACAGAAAACTCGTAAGCTCCGTTAGTATAAGAAAATAAATAACCACTTAGGTACTGTTGTGAACTCATTCTAAATTCATATTGGTGTTAAACCTACTGTGTTCGAACTTATCTATGGTTAATACCCTCCGATACTACTCATAGATTCATCAAAATAAGCAAACAACACATAGAAAACAGAATCTGTCAAAAACAGAACAATCTGTAGTAATCTGCATCAAACAAAAACTTCTGGAACTCAGAAAAATCTTCCAAAATAGGACGACCTAGATAATTTGATTATTGATCTACTTCAATTTGTATCATCATTTTATCACTTTCTGGTGATTTTTAACAATTGTTTTCGTGAGGAGAAAGTTTCTGTCTTTTTCAACAAGATCAAATAATTATCATCCAAGAAGATCCTATAGGTCTTACTTGGCACAAACACTAATTAAAACATAAAACCACATCTAACCAGAGGCTAGATGATTTATTTATTACTAAACAGGAACAAAAAGCAAGGAACAAAAATAAAATTGGGTTGCCTCCCAACAAGCGCTAACGTTTAACGCCCCTAGCTAGGCATGATGATTTCAATGATGCTCACCTAAAAGATAAGAATTGAAACATAAAGAGAGCATCATGAAGAATATGACTAGCACATTTAAGTCTAACCCACTTCCTATGCATAGCGATTTTGTGAGGCTTATGGGAACAATAATCAACTAGCGTAGGAAGGCAAAACAAGCATAACTTCAAGATTTTAAGAACATAGAGAGGAAACTTGAAATTATTGCAATTCCTACAAGCATATATTCCTCCCTCATAATAATTCTAAGTAGCATCATGAATAAATTCAACAATATAACCATCACATAAAGCATTCTTTTCATGATCTACAAGCATAGAAAATTTAGTACTCTCTACATAAGCAAAATTCTTCTCAATCAGAATAATGGGAGTATCATAAGAGACTCGAATGCTATAAATTGTTTCCACGTTAAAAGAGTAGTGTTCAGAAAAAGGGTGATCATAATCATGACAAGTTTTATAAATATAATCATCACTACTCTTTATAGCATAAGTATCATCACAATAATCATCATAGGTAGCAACTTTGTTCTCATCATAATCGATTGAAACCTCTTCCAAGATAGTGGACTCATTACTAAATAAAGTCATGACCTCTCCAAACCCACTTTCATCAATATAACCAGCATAAATAGGAGGCATGCTATCATCATAATAATTTTGCCCATCAAAACTTGGGAGGCTAAAAATATCATCTTCATTAAACATAGAATCCCCAAGCTTGGGACAAACATTAATTGCAGCAAATAAATTCTCAAACATGTCATTCTCATCAAACATGGCATCCCCAAGCTTGGGCCTTTTCATATCATAAGCATAATCACTCTCATCATTAATAGTATGGATAGCACCAATAGTATAGCAAGTATCATCATCAGAATGAGTAATAGGAGCAACATCATTTGGGAGGGATACCTTTTTACCTTTGTTTCTCCGTATTTTCTTTTTCTACTTCACATCATGTGTGGGTTTAATCCTCTTTTTTGAGCTCCTTATTAATGAGATTCGTTGAATAGAGGGCTCCTCCTTGTTACCTGATTCATCATAAGAAACAATAGGAGGATATTGGGAAGCCTCTTCCCTTTCATTAGTATTCTCTTCATATTCTATTTGTTTTCTTTTCTTTATGTAATTGGCAATATAAGGATTTTCAATGCAATTCACTGCACAATACATAAAAATTTCTTCTAGATCAAAATCAAGAACTTTATCAAGGACAAATTCTGGCATATCCTTAGTTATATGTTTCATTTCTTCATAACCCAAAAGCAAACTAAGTTCACTATGATGTGCAAGGGAAATCAAGTCATCACAATTTTTGGACACGATTCAATCATGAAACAAATTGCATTGGAGATTTATATGATCACGTTCATTGCAAAGTTCACAAGGATGTCAAAGAAATTTTAAATTTTCAGCACAAACATCTAGCCTTTCTTGCAACCATTTAGACTCTAAATACTTATGCCTCTTGGAAAATCTATCTTTCGTATTTGGTGTGTACTTGCAAACTCTATGCCCTCCACAAAAGTTGACATACTTATAAGAGACATTTTTATCCTGACTAATGCAATCATCATTAGTACTATTGATATTCAAAGAGTCCATACTAACAACATTGCAATCATGCTCATTATTCAAAGATTTAGTGCCAAACATTTAAATACATTCTTCCTATAGCAATTGAGCACAATTATCGGAATCCTTATTCTCATGAAAGATATTAAAAAGATGAAGCATATGAGGCACCCTCAATTCCATTTTTTTTGTAGTTTTCTTTGATAAACTAAAGTAGTGATAAAACACGAAACAAAAGATTCGATTGCAAGATCTAAAGATATACCTTCAAGCACTCACCTCCCGACAGCGGCGCCTTAAAAAGAGCTTGATGTCTACTACACAACCTTCTTCTTGTAGACGTTGTTGGGCCTCCAAGTGCAGAGGTTTGTAGGACAGTAACAAATTTCCCTCAAGTGGATGACCTAAGGTTTATCAATCCGTGGGAGGTGTAGGATGAAGATGTTCTCTCTCAAACAACCCTGCAACCAAATAACAAAGATTCTCTTGTGTCCCAAACACACCCAATACAATGGTAAATTGTATAGGTGCACTAGTTCGGCGAAGAGATGGTGATACAAGTGCAATATGGATGGTAGATATAGGTTTTTGTAATCTGAAAATATAAAAACAGCAAGGTAACTAATGATAAAAGTGAACACAAACGGTATTGCAATGTTACGAAAGAAGGCCTAGGGTTCATACTTTCACTAGTGCAAGTTCTCTCAACATTAATAACATAATTGGATCATATAACTATCCCTCAACATGCAACAAAGAGTCACTCCAAAGTCACTAATAACAGAGAACAAATGAAGAGATTATTGTAGGGTACAAAACTACCTCAAAGTTAATCTTTCAGATCTATCTATTCAAGAGTTCGCACTAGAATAACACCTTAAGACACATATCAACCAAAACCCTAATGTCACCTAGATACTCCAATGTCACCTCAAGTATCCGTGGGTATGATTATACGATGTGCATCACAAAATCTCAGATTAATCTATTCAACCAATACAAAGAACTTCAAAGAGTGCCCCAAAGTTTCTACCGGAGAGTCAAGACGAAAACGTGTGCCAACCCCTATGCATAAGTTCACAATATTACGGAACCCGCAAGTTGATCACCAAAACATACATCAAATGTTCTCAAATCCTTAAAGACTCAATCTGATAAGATAACTTCAAAGGGAAAACTCAATCCATTACAAGAGAGTAGAGGGGGAGAAACATCATAAGATCCAACTATAATAGCAAAGCTCGCGATACATCAAGATCATGTCGAATCAGCCCCGAGGATGAACTACTCCCTCCTCGTCATGGGGAGCGCCTGGATGATGAAGATGGCCACCGGTGAGGGTTCCCCCCTCCGGCAGGGTGCCGGAACGGGTCTAGATTGGTTTTCGGTGGCTACAGAGGCTTGCGGCGGCAAAACTCCTGATCTAGGTTATGATCTGGGGGTTTCTGTATATATAAGAGGTTTTTACATCGGGAACAAGTCACGGGGGTCTTCGGGCTGTCCACGAGGTAGGGGGTGCTCCCAGGGGGGTGGGCGCGCCTCCCACCCTCGTGGCCAGCCCGGGACTCTTCTGGCCCAACTCTTTTACTCCATGGCCTTCTTCTGGTCCAAAAATAAGCTCCGTCAAGTTTCAGGTCAATTGGACTCCATTTGGTTTTCCTTTTCTACGATACCCAAAAACAAGGAAAAAACAGAAACTGGCATTGGGCTCTAGGTTAATAGGTTAGTCCCAAAAATCATATAAAATAGCATATAAATGCATATAAAACATCCTAGAAGGATAATATAATAGCATGAATACTTCATAAATTATAGATACGTTGGAGACGTATCACCATCCCCAAGCTTAATTCCTGCTCGTCCTCGAGTAGGTAAATGATAAAAGAAATAATTTATGAAGCGTGAATGCTAGCAGGTGCACAAGTTTGATCAATGATAATTTCAATTACCTTTTCTAGCATCATTATATGTCATACCAGTAGCTCAAATCATAAAACTTTTCATGATCAAGTAACAAGCTATTCACATGTTAAAGCATAGATCATAAACTTTCTTGTAAACTAACAAACTATGTTCTCAGTCATCAAACAATAGCAATTCAGCTTATTTTCAGGAAGGATCTATGTAAGAGCTTTGATTTAGCAAATTCCACATACTCAACTATCATATAGTCTTCCATGATTGCTACCACTCAAAGCATATTTTTAGAACAAATAGCATCCATCGAACACAGAGAAAGATAGGGGCTTAATGTTTCGCCTCCCAACTTATTTATCATATAGATAATTGTCAACAATAATAATTCATGATCAAATATATTTGAATGGCCATATATGCTTAGATCTTTCCCCATCACATGATGCTTGCCAACTAAAGAGTAGGTTGGAATGAGAAGGAATACTACTGACTCTTGCATAAAATTAAAAGATAGACCCTTCGCAGAGGGAAGCAAGGATTTGCAGAGGTGCCAGATCTCGAAGCTAAAACAGAGATGAAAATAATTTTGAGAGGTATGCTTTCATTGTCAACATAACGACCAAGAGTCCCCAATATCTTCCATACTAGATACATTATAGGCGGTTCCCAAATAGAAATTTAAAGATTTTACTCCCCCTCCACCAACAATCCCACTCCATGGCTTGTCCGAACCAACGGGTGTTGTTCAACTATCAGCAAACTTGGGGGAGTTTTGTTTAAATTATTCATGATTTTGATTTTGATCTTTTGATCATAGGACTGGGCATCCCAGTTACCAGCCATTTTCTCGTGAATGATGAGCGGAGTCCACTCATTGTGAGAATAACCCACCTAGCATGGAAGATACTGACAGCCCCTAGTCACTACATGAGCGATTCGGGCATACAAAACAGATTATTATTTGAAGGTTTAGAGTTTGGCACATGCAAATTTACTTGGAATGGGAGGTAAATACCGCATATAGGTAGATATGGTGGACACTCATGGAATAAACTTGGTTCACTGAATTTGGATGCACAAGCAGTATTCCCGCTTAGTACAGATATTTTGGCCAGCAAAGGATTCTAAATAGCATGCACCACATGTTAGAGGATCCATAACAATATAACTTCTATTCAAATATACCCAAGCATAACTCATTATGTTGTCTTCCTTGTCCAACTTCAACTAATTTGATTAGGTTTGAAAATAATTAATGGGGCTCACAATCATAGAAGATGTCCAAGATAGTATATTTATATGTGAAATCTCTCTTCCTTCAATATTCTTTCATGAATTGTTCAAGTGATCAATACAATGTTTGGTAACCTTCAATAAATTTACCACCTCTACTTCTTATATGTGAAGGAATTACTCCCCATGGGAAAGGCATATGAAACATATATAATTTCAGATTTATGACATTCAACTCATTCAACTATCTACTCATAGGATATAAGTGAAGCACACGAGTAAGTGACAAACTACTCCAAAAAGATATAAGTGAAGATCAATGAATAGTTAAATAATTATGTAGCTATGTGAAGACTCTCTCTCATTTACGAATTTGAGATCTTGGGATATTATTCAAACAGCAAGCAAAACAAAAGAAAAAAAATAAAATGACGCTCCAAGCAAAACACATATCATGTGGTGAATAAAAATATAGCTCCAAGCAAAGTTACCGATGAACGAAGACGAAATAGGGGATGCCATCCGGGGCATCCCCAAGCTTAGGCTCTTGGTTGTCCTTGAATATTACCTTGGGGAGCCTTGGTCATCCCCAAGCTTAGGCTCTTACCACTCCTTATTCCATAGTCCATCGAATCTTTACCCAAAACTTGAAAACTTCACAACACAAAACTTAACAGAAAACTCGTAAGCTCCGTTAGTTTAAGAAAATAAATCACCACTAGGTACTGTTGTGAACTCATTATAAATTCATATTGGTGTTAAACCTACTGTATTCAAACTTATATATGGTTAGTACCCTCCGATACTACTCATAGATTCGTCAAAATAAGCAAACAACACGTAGAAAACAGAATCTGTCAAAAACAGAACAGTCTGTAGTAATCTGCATCAAATAAAAACTTCTGGTATTCAGAAAAATCTTCCAAAATAGGAAGACCTAGATAATTTGATTATTGATCTACTGCAATTTGTATCAGCATTTTATCACTTTCTGGTGATTTTTCACAATTGTTTTCGTGAGCAGAAAGTTTCTGTCTTTTTCAGCAAGATCAAATAATTATCATCCAAGAAGATCCTATAGGTCTTACTTGGCACAAACACTAATTAAAACATAAAACCACATCTAACCAGAGGCTATATTATTTATTTATTACTAAACATGAACAAAAATAAAGGAACAAAAATAAAATTGGGTTGCCTCCCAACAAGCGCTAACGTTTAACGCCCCTAGCTAGGCATGATGATTTCAATGATGCTCACCTAAAAGATAAGAATTGAAACATAAAGAGAGCATCATGAAGAATATGACTAGAACATTTAAGTCTAACCCACTTCCTATGCATAGGGATTTTGTGAGCAAACAACTTATGGGAACAATAATCAACTAGCGTAGGAAGACAAAACAAGCATAACTTCAAGATTTTAAGAACATAGAGGGGAAACTTGAAATTATTGCAACTCCTACAAGCATATATTCCTCCCTCATAATAATTCTAAGTATAATCATGAATAAATTCAAGAATATAACCATCACATAAAGCATTCTTTTCATGGTCTACAAGCATAGAAAATTTAGTACTCTCTACATAAGCAAAATTATCCTCAATCAGAATAGTGGGAGTATCATAAGAGACTCGAATGCTATAAATTGTTTCCACGTTAAAAGAGTAGTGTTCAGAAAAAGGGTGATCATAATCAAGACAAGTTTTATAAATATAATCATCGCTACTCTTTATAGCATAAGTATCATCACAATAATCATCATAGGTAGCAACTTTGTTCTCATCATAATCGATTGAAACCTCTTCCAAGATAGTGGACTCATTACTAAATAAAGTCATGACCTCTCCAAACCCACTTTCATCAATATAACCATCATAAATAGGAGGCATGCTATCATCATAGTAAATTTGCTCATCAAAACTTGGGAGGCTAAAAATATCATCTTCATTAAACATAGCATCCCCAAGCTTGGGACAAACATTAATTGCAGCAAATAAATTCTCAAACATGTCATTCTCATCAAACATAGCATCCCCAAGCTTGGGCCTTTTCATATCATAAGCATAATCACTCTCATCATTAATAGTATGGATAGCACAAATAGTATAGCAATTATCATCATCAGAATGAGTAATAGGAGCAACATCATTTGGGAGGGATACCTTTTTACCTTTGTTTCTCCGTCTTTTCTTTTTCTTCTGCACATCATGTATGGGTTTAATACTCTTTTTTGAGCTCCTAATTAATGAGATTGGTTGAATAGAAGGCTCCTCCTCGTTACCTAATTCGTCATAAGAAACAATAGGAGGATATTGGGAAGCCTCTTCCCTTTCATTAGTATTCTCGTCATATTCTATTTGTTTTCTTTTCTCTATGTAATTGGCAATATAAGGATTTTCAATGCAATTCACCGCACAATACATAAAAATTTCTTCTAGATCAAAATCAAGAACTTTATCATGGACAAATTCTGGCATATCCTTAGTTATACGTTTCATTTCTTCATAACCCAAAAGCAAACTAAATTCATTATGATGTCCAAGGGAAATCAAGTCATCACAATTTTTGGACACGATTCGATCATGAAACAATTTGCATGGAGATTTAAATGATCACGTTCATTGCAAAGTTCACAAGGATGGCACAGAAATTTTAATTTTTCAGCACAAACATCTAGCCTTTCTTGCAACCATTTAGTCTCTAAATACATATGCCTCTTGCAAAATCTATCTTCCCTATTTGGTGTGTAATTGAAAACTCTATGCACTCCACAAAAGTTGACATACTTATAAGAGACATTTTCATCATGACTAGTGCAATCATCATTAGTACTATTGATATTCAAAGAGTCCATACTAACAACATTGCAATCATGCTCATTATTCAAAGATTTAGTGCCAAACATTTAAATACATTCTTCCTATAGCAATTGAGCACAATTATCGGAATCCTTATTCTCATGAAAGATATTAAAAATATGAAGCATATGAGGCACCCTCAATTCCATTTTTTTGTAGTTTTATTTGATAAACTAAAGTAGTGATAAAACAAGAAATAAAATGATTCGATTGCAAGATCTAAAGATATACCTTCAAGCACTCACCTCCCCGGCAACGGCGCCAGAAAAGAGCTTGATGTCTACTATGCAACCTTCTTCTTGTAGACGTTGTTGGGCCTCCAAGTGCAGAGGTTTGTAGGACAGTAGCAAATTTCCCTCAAGTGGATGACCTAAGGTTTATCAATCCGTGGGAGGTGTAGGATGAAGATGATCTCTCTCAAACAACCCTGCAACCAAATAACAAAGAGTCTCTTGTGTCCCGAACACACCCAATACAATGGTAAATTGTATAGGTGCACTAGTTCGGGGAAGAGATGGTGATACAAGTGCAATATGGATGGTAGTTATAGGTTTTTGTAATCTGAAAATATAAAAACAGCAAGGTAACTAATGATAAAAGTGAGCACAAACGGTATTGCAATGCTAGGAAACAAGTCCCAGGGTTCATACTTTCACTAGTGCCAGTTCTCTCAACAATAATAACATAATTGGATCATATAACTATCCCTCAACATGCAACAAAGAGTCACTCCAAAGTCACTATTAGCAGAGAACAAACAAAGAGATTATTGTAGGGTACAAAACCACCTCAAAGTTATTCTTTCAGATCAATCTATTCAAGAGTTCGTACTAGAATAACACCTTAAGACACATATCAACCAAAACCCTAATGTCACCTAGATACTCCAATGTCACCTCAAGTATCCGAGGGTATGATTATACGATATGCATCACACAATCTCAGAATCATCTATTCAACCAACACAAAGAACTTCAAAGAGTGCCCCAAAGTTTCTACCGGAGAGTCAAGATGAAAACGTGTGCCAACCCGTATGCATAAGTTCACAATATTACGGAACCCGCAAGTTGATCACCAAAACATACATCAAGTGTTCTCAAATCCTTAAAGACTCAATCCGATAAGATAAATTCAAAGGGAAAACCCAATCCATTACAAGAGAGTAGAGGGGGAGAAACATCATAAGATCCAACTATAATAGCAAAGCTCGCGATACATCAAGATCATGTCGAATCAAGAACACGAGAGAGAGAGAGAGAGAGAGAGAGAGAGAGAGATCAAACACATAGCTACTGGTACATACCCTCAGCCCCGAGGGTGAACTACTCCCTCCTCATCATGGAGAGCGCCGAGATGATGAAGATGGCCACCGGTGAGGGTTCCCCCCTCCGGCAGGGTGCCGGAACGGGTCTAGATTTGTTTTCAGTGGATACAGAGGGTTGCAGCGGTGGAACTCCCGATCTAGGTTATGTTCTGGGGTTTTCTGTATATATAAGAGGTTTTGGCGTCGGGGACAAGTCAAGGGGTCTCCGGGCTGTCCACGAGGTAGGGGGGCGCGCCCAGGGGGTGGGCGCGCCTCCCACCCTCGTGGGCAGCCCAGGACTCTTCTGGTCCAACTCTTTTACTCCATGGCCGTGTTCTGGTCCAAAAATAAGCTCCGTCAAGTTTCCGATCAATTGGACTCCATTTGGTTTTCGTTTTCTGCGATACCCAAAAACAAGGAAAAACAGAAACTTGCACTGGGCTCTAGGTTAATAGGTTAGTCCCAAAAATCATATAAAATAGCATATAAATTCATATAAGACATCCTAGAAGGATAATATAATAGCATGAATACGTCATAAATTATAGATACGTTGGAGACGTATCACCATCCCCAAGCTTAATTCCTGCTCGTCCTCGAGTAGGTAAATGATAAAAGAAATAATTTATGAAGCGTGAATGCTAGCAGGTGCACAAGTTTGATCAATGATAATTTCAATTACCTTTTCTAGCATCATTATATGTCATACCAGTAGCTCAAATCATAAAACTTTTCATGATCAAGTAACAAGCTATTCACATGTTAAAGCATAGATCATAAACTTTGTCTGGAGAGTCACGCGAGGGGGCTGGGCACGGGGCTGCGTTCGGGTCACGCCCGAGCGTACGCCACCCTGCCAGGTCCCTCGGACCTGGTCTTCATGCGTCCCTTCCGAGCGGAGCCTTGGCGAAGGAAAAGGTGTGAAGGTCGTTTGAACGTCAAGGGGGACTCCTGAGCATCGCGACTCAAGAGCCTAACTGGCCATGTAGCCCCTCAGTCCTTGGTTCTGTCCTGGTGATCCAGACGGCCCAACGGCGGTCGAGGTATGCGTGGGGTCGGTGTAACACTCCAAAATTTTTGATTTGGTTTTTATCAAATTCTTTAATTAGTTGGAAGGAGGTTATTTAATTTTTTTTCTAAAAGACTCTCCTTCTCAAAAAAAATTATGACAAATATTTCTTGGGTTCTTCCCAACCTTGATTTTTGGTCTTGAGGGTTTTTCATATTGTGTTGGCTCAACACAAATCATTTTGGAAGGTTTTTACAATTCTTTTTATTAAAAAGAACTCCTATAAATTATGGATTTATTCTTTCCCCATTCAAAGATTTTCTCTTTTGCCATGACCTATGTTGAAAACTTCCTTCCAAACCCACCTCCCTACTTTGGGTCAAGCCTAGCATCAAATTCCAGCAAGTTTCGACTTCCCCTAGATTTTATTTCTATTTATTTTAACCTCAAAATCTTTTCTGTCATTTAATTTGGACCTTAGAGATTTACAAAGGAACTGTCGGATTTCCTTTGAGTGTTGACTCCATATAAATTCCTCTGGCTAGTCCTTAGCACCCTCAACCAAGATCCATCAAGATCTGCTGGTCCACAGTTCAAATTTTTCAAAATGTGCTTGGTGCAAGTTTGGACCAGATTTGCCATTTTTGGTGAAATTCATTCTTTTTATTTTCCTAAAAATCTGAGATAATTCAGGCAGTCTCCAGGTGCATCAAGAGATCACCTCACCAAGGATCAGCTCAAGAAAATTCTTCCACGTGCCTAAAACATTTCGTCGAACAGCTGGTGTGCACTGTTTCTGTTCATATTTAGAAATTCAGTGTTTCAGTTCAGAGACAGTGTCGTTTTCGTCAGTCGGCAGCGTCAATCTCGCCAGTGCTCTTGTTGGCTCATTGCTCACTGCTCCCCCTTCTTATCCATCGCGCCGCACGGTCATCTGGACGGGTGCGAGCATCGGCGGTGAGCTGGCAGGGGTACATCGCCCCCGTGAGCGGCGGCAGCAACGCTCGCTGCAGCCGCCAGAGAGGCTCAGCGTGGAACAGCGCCGTCCAGCACCGCCCACACCACCAGGAGCCTCCGCGTGGCCATCCCCTTCCCTGTGCATGCCGCAGAGCCGTGGTCGTGGCCTGGAAAGCGCAGAGCGCGCTCCCTGCCGCCGACGTGCCCGTGAGGCCGTTCCGTCGAGAACTTGGAGTATCACCCAAGTTGTACCAAGTTTAGCCGTTGAACGGAACTAGTGAACCAATCTGAAGATGCCCAGTCACTTAAACCTCTAGTCCAACCTCTGCCTCGCCGTAATCACTCGCCGGAGAAACCCCGTTCTCGGCAACCTCCTCGGGCCGACTATAAATAGAGGCCCCGAGCTCGTCTTCAACCCAGCACCTCCCCTCCTCGCCCCAGAACCTCGCCACGCTCATCGGAGGGCCTCGAGAGAGCCTTCTTCCGCGACTCCAGCCGCCCCGATCCGCTTCGGGCTCCGGCAAGATTCTCTCTGGTGAGAGCACCCCTGCCTCCCAAACCGTGCCAGTAGCCTCCTAGTACACCCACACCCCTAACCCGTGCTTCAATTTGGCGTCTGCAGCCCTCCTCGGTGAAATCCATCACCGCCCGAACCACCATCCACTAGAGTGGAGGCCGTCGTCGACGTGGTGCTCGCCGACGACCAACTCCACCACCCACAGACGCGGGAGAGCTCAATGAGTCCGTAGGTACTTTCCATTCCCCCTACCTCGCCGTGGATCGACGCCGGCGACCACTGCGATCCTCGGGCGCCGGTGTGCACTGTTTTAAACTTTTAAACCTGACGGGTGGGACCCCCTCGTCAGCCTCTCCTCTCTTATTCGAACCGTTTTCTGAAAATGCCTTCGGGCAAAGTACGTGTTCCCTTTGGGTTGACGTATTTCCAGCCGAAGCGTTTTCTATTTTTCTAAACTAGCCCCTGGAAAGTTTCTTTTTCATTATAGTTTAGTCCCTGGACTAAAACCTTAGTAACTTTTAAACAAAAGATGATTTTGAGTTGATTCTTTTTCTGTCATCTTTATTTTTTATCTAGTTTTTTATCATATTTATTTGAAAAGTATTTGGAACAATTTTTATGCACGCACGGTATTTACGTTAGTACCTGATTTTTTTAAACATAGATACCGAAGGAGGTGACGGAGCCGCAAACTTCGCTGAGCTAGACTCCGACAACTCCGAACTAGGCAAGCATGTTTGAAACTTTGATATGATGAGTGTCTTGCATGTTTGCTTGAGTAGTTTTCTCATGTCATGTTTATATAAGCATTAGTGAATGTTATATTGCATGCAAGGCAAGCTACAAGTGAGCTTCGAAATTTGATGTGTTCATATGATGGTGAGATAACCTGATCATGTGGTGGCATGATAGGTTGCAAACTGGTATTATTGAAGCATGCCAGTCTTATGTCAACCGTTTAACTCCAGTATTAACGTGGATCAAGTCATGTTCCCGTTCGTCCCCTTTTTCGTGCTGCCACATGTCTTCTGCAAAGAATGCGGTCTAGTCAGTTGCAAACCTCTTTCCTTGTACACAAAAAATAGAGGGGCCGCGATGAGGGTTCCATGGCCCTGGATTAAAGCCCGTCATCCGGTCAGGGGGCATGTGTGTTTCCGGTTGGGACAGAGAGGGGGGCACCCCTTAGAGCGCGTGATATAAATTTGATCCCATGCTACTCGAGGATGTGGCCTCCCCGTCTTAGAGTTTTTCTTGAACGTTGCCTAGGGTGATTCCTGGCAGCGGAATGTGGAATGGGTGTGTACTGGTTAGGTGTGTTTCTTCTAAAATGCCGTAAATGGAACTAGTCCTTTGTGACTACAGAAATCCTTTGGCTGTGGGTAAAGAGTACAAACTCTGCAGAGTCAAAACCATTCGAGTAACTGTGTCCATGGTCAAGAACTGTGACCAACATATCAATGTCAGTATCAGTGTCAGTCTCAACGTCCGTCTCAGCGTCAGTCTCAGTGTTAGTCTTAGTGACAATCTACGGTGAACAAACATGAGTGGTAAACCCGGCTGAATGTTATTCCTGTGGATGGACTAACCAGTTTATTATTATGTACTGAGTATTTCCTTGGGATGATTTAAATTCATGAGCTACTTGAATTCGAATGTTGAAATATAAGCCCTTTATGTGATGTCGCTCAGACGTCTGACTGTGGCATTCTCGTTATTTACTTTTGATATAAGCCCTTTATGTGATGTCGCCCAGACGTCCGACTGTGGCATTCTCGTTATTCACTTTTGATATAAGCCCTTTATGTGATGTCGCTCAGACGTCCGACTGTGGCATTCTCGTTATTTACTTTTGATATAAGCCCTTTATGTGATGTCGCTCACACGTCCGACTGTGGCATTCTCATTATTTACTTTTGATATAAGCCCTTTATGTGATGTCGCTCAGACGTATGACTGTGACATCCTTGTTATTTACTTTCATTATAAGACCTTTTCGAGATGTCGCTTAGACGCCCGACTGTGGTACGTACTGTCATTTACATTTCACTATAAGCCCTTTTTGTGGTGTCGCCCTGACGCCCGACTGCGGCATGTTAATTTATTTTACCTTTCGAGGCGTCGCTTCAGACACTTGATCGGTCTTCATCTATTTTAGGGGGATTTCGGGAGGACTACCACCTGACTTCCTTTTTATGTTACATGCAGTGCAATATTTATTATCCGAGTGTGCATTACTAGTCTGCTCATGTGCATCATGTTTGCATTTGTTATATCTTATGTCCAAACTGTCTTGCGAGTACATTCAAAGTACTCACCTGGCTTGTTGATTTGGCCAGATGTTGACGAAGGCGATCTTATGGATGAAGAGTACGATAGCGAGTCCGACGCCTAGAGGAGTCCCAGTCAGTCCCGTGCGATCCTGGAGTTGGTCACTTGTATTATATACGCTTCCGCTACCCAAAATAAATCATCGAGCCTCACTCCGGCGCTTGATGAGCTGTAAGATTTTGGAGTCATGTCACCCACTTCACTGTGACATATCCACCACCACTTTTATTACGAGTCAGTAGTTATGCCACCATACCCTTTGTGTCATATCCGCCTTTATGTATAATATTGGCGTGCTTGTAATAAATTGTTGAGCAGCCTCAGCCCAACCTTGTATAATATTTAGTACTTCTGGATTTCTATATCAAGGATTTATCTACCAGTAAGGAAGATTTTCCTATACTGGTCTGATAAAATGGTCGATTTTCCAATAAATATTTTATTGGAAAACCGGCCCTGACAGTTGGGCCCTGCCGACGTAGAACACTAAGGCCTACTTTCGCATCTCCTTTTTGTAAGTTGTTTGCATGTCAAGGGGGACTCTTGAGCATCGCGACTCAGGAGCCTAACTGGCCACGTAGCCCCTCACCCCTTGGTCTCGTCCTGGTGATCTGGACGACCCAATGGCGGCTGAGGTACGTGTGGGGTCGGGCCTCGCTGACGTAGAACGCCAAGCGAATGGAAAGGAGGTCACGGAATCTTAAACAAATATTACAGAGCATACTGTTCTTCAAATACCAAATGCAAGTTTAAACGCCTCCACGAGGCATGGTGCATGTTGCAGAGATAAAGCAGGAAAAGGAGCCGCCAGCAAGCCCTCTCGTCAGCCTTGGGTGCCGCCATCACTCGCAAGGGGTGCCCCTTCGACAACGATGTTGCCCTCACCAGTGCCGCCCACCGGAGTCGCAGGTTTGGCAGCACCACCAGCTGAGGGCGCGGGGTCGACGGTGAGGAACTTCTTCAGAAAGGCTCCACCTGGCCCTTCACGGCTTTGGCGGCGGCTGCACATTGCTCCTCATCCACAGGCTCGAGCAACTTACCAAGGTCGGCCTATGATCGCCAAGATGGAGGTGGCTGAAGACGCGCGTACGGGCAGATGAAGAGAGCGCACGGGCTTCCCCCTCCACCATGGGGCCGATCTCATCAACGATGTCCTCGAGCGCCGCGACAAGATGAGGAAGCAGCTGGGCGGGGCCTTCGTCATCCTTCACCAGCGGCTTCTCCAAACCCTTCTTGTAAAGTGCCCGCAGCACCTCGCGGGACCTCTCCTCAAGGGACTTGAAGGCCACATGATCCTCAGCCAGGATCTTCGCTTTGGCTTCCAGCTCGACCTTCTCTGCCTCCATCTTCTGCCCCAGCTTTTCCAGTCGGCTGTGCTCCATGGCATGTGCCCTCGCCAACTGCTCCAGCTCAGCATCGCGACCTCTGGCGGGGTCCTCTCGGGCCTTCACCTTCTCCGCCTCCGCCTTGCGGTCTCGAGCTTCGGCCGCGCGCTCGTTGCGCATGACCTCCAGCTCGGCCTCCATCGACTAGCAGCGCCACTCCGCGGCCTCGGCATCCTTCAGCACCACCTCACGGGCAGCCGCGGCTTGGGCGGCGGCCGGCTTATCCTTCTCGGAAGCCGCCACGGCCTAGTTCAGCGCTGCCTGGATGGACGCGTCAGAACGGAGCCAGCCAGAGACCAGCTCCAGGCGCCCGGCCACCTGGCGGCGGTCGGTGCCTTGAAGATCATTCCGTAGCAGGGTCGGTGCAGAAAGGGCGTGCTCGAGGACGTCGGGCGAGGCAGAAGGATCATGAACTGGTGGTAAGGCGGAAGAAGAAGGCGGCGTCATCGCCAAAACCTGCAGGTAGATGGCGGCGAAAGAAGAAGCCAGGTGCTCCGGAGCCTGCGGGGCCTCGGCCAGCAAGCTAGGGACGAGCGCCTCGGGAGCCGACGAAGCCTTGGGGTCACCCTCTCCTGGAGACGCTCTTCTGGGCCTCGAGAGGATGACCGGGCCGGAGAGGTGCGGGTGCCATCGCCGCCCTTCTGCGATGAAGGAGGTGTGGCCGCGCCAGGCTCCTGGGTCCCCGAAGATGTGGCCGCCCCCTCCTTATTCTTCTTCGTTGACGATGTCGACCTAGAATCACAAGGAAGGAACATCAGTAAGCTGCAGCGGAAGTAGGAGCAAGGGCAAGGTCAGGACAGGACACTTACTGGTCCACGGCGGCATAGTCCCGCCGCCTCTTTAGAAGTGCGGAGCCTAGGGGCCTCACAGCCTGGGGCGCTGGCGCGCGGGCCCCAGGAGTCGAAAAGGCCGCGGTGCCTCCGGGCGGAGACGCAACGGAGGCATCACCCCGAGAGAGTAGCGTCGATCTACTCTTCGTCTAGATGCCAGGCGGCGGCTTCTTCGAGGGGGAGACCCTGGATCTCGTGGTGACTCCAGCAGGGGGCAGGACTTCCTTCACCAGGTGGTCATCGGTGTTATTGTCGTCAGGCAAGGCGCAGAGGAGGTCGGCCTTGCGCGTAGGGGAGGTCTCCCCTGCCCCCTCCCGAGTCGCCTCCGAACTTAGCTCCTCCCCCTCTTCGAGTCATCGGAGGACACCATCACCGGAGCCGTCATCGCCAGACATCCGAGGGCGCAGGCGGCACAAGCCCACGCCCATCAAAGACAGGCATGGCGGCGGCAATCTTCGCCCCATCCAGGTGGCGGTACATGGGAACGAAGGTGTCCGGCCGATACCCTTGGTCGTCCCCAACCAAGGAGCGGAGGGCCGCGCCCAGTTCCTTGTTAGACAGGGCCTCCGGACGCCGGCGGAGGTCGTCTCCTTCGTCCTCGAGCTTCCGCAAGGGGCGCGAGCGCTCCTGGAGGGGAGCCACGTGCTACGGCATGAATTCCTTGATGATCATGGCCCCCGTCAGCTTCGCTGCCTTTGGGTCGCCAGGCTTCAGGACTGCAGTCATCCTCTCCAGCACATGCTCCGCCCGAGGGTCGGAGAGCCTCGCGCGGAACCACCCATCGTGAGACGAGGGCATCTCCGTCGGCAGCACCAGCCGGGGGTGAGAGCACTTGGCATCCATCAGGACCCACTTACTCCTGAAGCCCTCGGCCTTCTTCCCGGCCTTCAAGATCACGTTGGTCTTGTTGGCTGCGATGAAGTTGGCACACCCCGAGTAGTGGCCCTCCTTGATCCGGAGATAGAAAAAGTGGCGCAACAACACCACAGACGGCATCACCCCAACGTATGCCTCACAATAGAAGGCGAATATCGACAGAAGGAGGACGGAGTTGGGATGAAGATGGAGGGCATGAAGCTTGTAATGGCTGAGGAAGGAATAGAAGAAATCGGAGAAGGAAGGAACCAACCCCGCAACAATAATGCTCGTGAAGAAGGGATAGAAGGTGCTGCCTGAGGCCCCGGGCTCGGCGGAGCCAGCCCGGAGCACGATCTTCCTCTTCTCGTCGCCCTCCGCCGTCATCAGGAGCATGGCAGCAAGGTTCTTCTCTGAAACACTGGGCGCACTCAGAGCGGGCTCGAACCAGGCAGGCGGGGAAGCGGCCTTTGCCTTGCCGGGCGCTATTGGTTGCAGGATCGAATGAGGATTCGTGCAGGTTCTGGAGTCTTTGGAAGCGGAAGCAGGAACATGGATCTAGTGCAAGACGAAGGGAAGCAATGAAGGCAGCACGGCGCGCACTAGCCTTTTGTTAGTCAGGCAGTTGCCGAGGCAGCATGGGGAAGCGGAGACGCCCACGTCCCGTCAACTGCCACGCGTCAATCAAGGCCGCAGGCTATTAGGGCCCGCGGCGCTCCACACTTGACACTTGGCTTCGCCTCGAAGCCAAGTCCGAGCACGCCTTGGGCCCGGGGGCTATTGTCGGCGTCCTGGGAACGGGGGTACCCAGACTTGCCTACCTGCGGCCCAGGGCGTGGCTTCTCTAACCGCCTGGTACGTCGCATCTTCATCAGCAAACGCACAAGACCCGCGCGAGGGGCCACGCCTCGCGAGGCGGACGACACAAGACCTCCTCAGGGGCAGCCTCACGAGGCTGGCTCGCGAGGAGCGGAGAGACCAAGGCGAGGGGCACCTCGTGAGGTTCCTGTGAAGTGAGCCATGACGACCAAGGCCAGGTTGGCACCAGCGGGCACAGAGTACCGGTTTCCTCTTTGGTGCTAAAGGGGCAGGTGCAGGCGAGGAGTCCCAAGGCATCAGGCAAATGTTTCCTTATCGGTGCAACACGACCAAGACCAGCAGGATGGCAGGATGGAGGTCATTGCGGAGCCCACGACAGCGTCACCACCAGAGCCTTTAGCAGGCGAAGACCACCTTTTATCAGGATAGCTTGTACTAGATGTCCCCCTTCAAATTGGCCGTTGTGGGATCCCTTCCCGCCTAAAAATTTGGGAAGAGGATCGGGGCTTCTATAAATAGGACTAGCCACCACCGTAGGAGAAAACTGATCTTGGATCACCCAGACCATCTTGACATGCACAAGCTCCTCGAGCTCAAGAACACCTCTCCTCTAGAGGTTGTTCTTCCCTTGTACTTGTTCATCCCCAGCCTACAAGGCAATCCACCACACCACACTAGTGTAGGGTATTACACCACATCGGTGGACCGAACCAGTATAAACTCTTGTGTCCCTTGTTCTTTGGGTTCAGCGAGCTTGGCTTTGAGATGTTGCAAGAATGTGAGCTAGGGGGAGAGAAATCTTCGTGCGCACCCCAGTGTTCGAACCTCAAGGGTTTGCCGGAACCCGTAATCTGAAAAAAACCTTGAACCCAAGTTATTCCAAATGAGTCCACCATACCTACATATATGCGGTATTACCCTGCCGTCCTAAGTAAATTTGCATGTGCCACCTCTAAAAAAACTTCAAATAAATTTCCTTTTTGTGTGCCTGGATCGTTCATGGAACGACAAGAGTGGTGGTCGGTATCTTCCATGCTAAGCGGGTTATTCTCAGGTCGAGTGTTTATTCACTCGCCAGCGCACGAGAGAAGGGCGGTAATAGGGATGCCCAGTCCCAAATTGCAAAAAAAAAGAGTTAATGTCTCAACTAATCAAACAAAAACTCCCAATGGAGTCAAAACCTTTACTTTTATTGCTTGGGAACCGCCACTATCATGCTTAGCATGGAAGATATTGATAACTGATGGTCGTGAAGTAAATGAGAAGGGTGCATGTCCCAAAATATCATTTACCTCTATTTTAAAACTTGAGCTATGGCACCTCTGCAAATCACTGCTTCCTTCTGCGAAGGGACTTTCTATTTACTTTTATGTTGTGTCATCACCCTCCAAAATAAGCGCTAGAACCTGAGAGCACTACTGTCATGTTGATGCATTGTGTGTAGCTAAAGTTGGGTGCATCATGACTAGATCTTTTCTACCATGAATTACAATGTTTAGTCGCTCCTTGAACTTTGGAGGTGCTCTGCATTTACGTTTGGCGGTTTCAGAAAGGGCTAGCGAGATACCACTATTGTCATATTATATCATGGTTGTTTTGACAACGTGTTGCTATTTGAGATATATTATTATTGCTTGCTAGCTAATTATGTCATTGATATGAGTTAATATAATTTTTAAGAGTTATTGTCGGTATGGTTAGTTATAATGCTGGTTGAAAACCTGGGTGCTGCTTAAGCTTATTTATGCAAACAAGAGCAAAAGAGTTCGTAAAAGTTTTTGTTTTCCACTTTAAGTTTATCAACTGAATTGCTTGAGGACAAGCAAAGGTTTAAGCTTGGGGGAGTTGATACGTCTCCAACGTATCTACTTTACCTAACACTTTTCCTCTTATTTTGGACTCTAATTTGCATGATTTGAATGAAACCAACCCCGGGTTGACGCTGTTTTCAGCAGAACTACCATGGTGTTGTTTTTATGCGGAAATAAAAGTTCTCGGAATGGAACGAAACTTTGTGATGATTTTTTATTCAATAAAAGAGAATTTCTGGAGCCAAGAGCCACAGGAGGGGGCACCTGGGTGGGTGAGGGAGTCCTGGATTAAGGGGTCCTCGGGTGTCCGGGCTATGTGACATGGGCCGGACTGATGGGCCGTGAAGATATAAGGTAGAAGACCTTTCCCCGTGTCCGGATGGGACTCTCCTTTGCGTGGATGGCAAGATTGGCGTCCGGATGTGTCGTATTCTTCCTTTGTAAAACGAATTTGTACAACCCTAGCCCCCTCCCATGTCTATATAAACCGGAGGGTTTAGTTTGTAGAGGCTATCAGAATTCATATAGGCTGGACATGTAGGGTTTAGCCATAACGACCTCGAGGTGGATCAACTCTTGTAACCCCTATACTCATCAAAGTCAATCAAGCAGGAAGTAGGGTATTACCTCCATTAAGAGGGCCCGAACCTGGGTAAACATCATGTCCCCTGTCTCTTTCTACCTTTGATCCTCAAACGCACAGTTCGGGACCCCCTACCCAAGATCGGCCGGTTTTGAAACCGACATTGGTTCTTTCATTGGGAGGTGCACTGTGTCGTTGGAAGAAGGGTCGATGGCTCGTTTGATCATCAACAACAATGCTATTTGTGGGGAGACCTTCCTCCCCAGTCAAGTTTTTGTATTCGGTGGCTTCGCTCTGCACGCCAATTCAGTTGGTCACCTTGAGCAGATCGACAGCTACGCCCCTGGTCATCAGATCAGATCTGGGAGCCTGAATTATGTCACCGATATCCGAGGAGACTTGATCTTCGAAGGGTTCACGACCTCGACCACTATTCCTCATCTCCAAGAAGGCAACCCATCAGATCCGTCATCAGGCACCGCTCAAACATCAACTATCATCCCTGCCCTGGCTTAGATCCAGAGCAGGCCACCTCATCCGAAGATGGGATCTTAAAACCCACCGTACCCTCTTCTCCCATGGAGCTCTTTGCCAAAGACCCAGAAGGAACTATACGTTCGGCTAGCCTGGAATCAAGCAGGACCCTCCTTGCCATCGTATTGCCGAACTCGACTCCGGATGCCAACTCCGAACTCTTGAGGACTACATCTGGTGAGCATAACCTAGCAGAATCTACCATGCCCAGCTCTGCAGGTCCTCGGTTCCCCGTCCGGCCTTCACTCTTAAGTGATGCCTTGGACTTAATCCGGTCTCTCACCATCACACAGGTATCACCTCTGAATTACGCCCAGCCCAAACTAGGGGCTGAGTGCAGGGAATTTTGCGTCCCACCCACCACCCACTTGGTAGCCACCGTCGAAGACTTAACCAACATGCTCAACTACACCTCCAAAGACATCGACAGTCTGGACGATGATGCCGACGCCGAACCAGGCCAAAATCTGCCTATCACCGGACGGTGGACTGCCACTTCTACATACAACGTATACATGGTGGATACACCCGAAGAGGACGACGATGGCAATCAGGATCTGATCGAGGACAAGCCCGTCGATGAACCACCAAAGCGTCGATGCCAGCAGTGCCGCTCACGATTGCTGCGGGAAAAAGAAAGCAATACTGGCACTGGAGACAATGATACTCTGGAGCATGCCGAAGACTCTGACCACCCCATCGAGCCTGCTGTAGAGCAGGATGATTGGGCAGATGGACAAGTCAACCCAGACGAACTGGCCGAGAATGAAGATTCGGAGGATAGGAACTATTTACCGCTCTCCGAGGAGGAAGTCACCTCGGGAACGAAGATTTCATCATGCCAAAGGAATCCCTCGAGCAAGAAGCTTTAAGCGACAGCTCATCGCAACTGCAAGGAGCCTAAAAAAGAAACAACAATAGCTTCAAGGCGAACAGGATACGCTCAACGATAGATTGACCCAGGTCCTTGCAGCCGAGGAATACGGCCTCGGGCGCCCAGCAAAGAGTTATCCGAAGCGGCGACTACTTCTACAATTCGACGATGAGGCCCTTGAGGCAATACCGTCAAGATATAATCATGTTGATGAACCAGACCGACCACCACATGGGCGAGACAGATCGGCAGCTTACGCCGAACACCAGCCCGCGCCACCTCACCATCAAGGCAAAGAGGTAGCGGCTCCGGGCTACACCTATGACTTACGTCAGGACCTGGACAATAGAGCCGACCAGACCAGATCAATCTACGGATCAAGGGGGCGTGCTCCAACGAGAGACGATGGCCTTCAATCTTGGCGCGAGCAGCATAACCGAACTCGGGCTAAAAGCCGAACACGGATGTCATCCGAACTCCGTCGTGACGTTGCCCGATACACAGGCGCTGCACACCCCTTGTGCTTTACCGATGAGGTAATGCAACACCAATTTCCAGAAGGGTTTAAACCCCAAAACATCGAATTATACGATCGAACGACAGATCCCGCGGTATGGATTGAGGATTTTCTTCTCCATATTCACATGGCCTGCGGCGACGATCTCCACGCCATCAAATACCACCCCCTAATGCTGAAAGGACCAGCGCTACAGTGGTTAAACAACCTACCAGAGAACTCTATTGGTAGCTGGAAGACTTGGTGGATGCCTTTAGAGATAACTTCCAAGGTACCTATGTCCGACCTCCGGATGTCGATGACCTTCGTCATATAGTCCAGCAACCCGGTGAGCCATCCCGCAAACTCTTGACTAGGTTCTTAATTAAAAAGAACCAAATCGTCGACTGTCCGGACGCCGAAGCCCTCGCGGCCTTTAAATATAGCGTCCGCGATGAATGGCTCGCCCGACACCTCAGTCAGGAAAAGTCGAAGTATATGGCAGCTCATACGGTACTCATGACCCACTTCTGCGCGGGAGAGGACAACTGGTTGGCTCGCAGAAGCAATGGTACCAGCAAACCTGGCACCTCCGAAGTCAGGGACGGCAATGGCAGGCCACGACACAACAAACACAAGTGTCAAAACAACAATGAAGAAACTGGAGACACAACGGTCAACGCCGGATTCAGTGGCTCTAAATCCGGTCAGCGGAAGAAGCCATTCAAGGGAAATAAAGATGGTCCATCTAATTTGGACAAAATACTCGATCGGCCTTGCCAGATTCATGGCACCCCTGACAAGCCTGCTAATAATTCCAACGGAAACTGTTGGGTCTTTAAACAAGCCAGAGTTAAATACCGAAAATAAGGGGAAAGGGCCGCCAAGCGAGGACGATGAGGAGCAATGCCCACTAAACACAGTGGGCAAACAAAATTTCCCCCTGAGGTGAAAACAGTGAACATGATCTATGTCACAGATATCCCCAAGAGGGAGGGCAAGCGCGCACTAAGGGACATCTACGCCGTAGAACCTGTCGCCCCCAAATTCAACCTGTGGTCGGCTTGTCCAATCACCTTCAATCGCAGGGACCACCCGACCAGTATCCATCATGGAGGTTCGGCAGCCCTGGTCCTCGATCCAATTGTCGACGGTTATCATCCCACTCGAGTCCTTATGGACGGCGGAACAGTCTTAACTTGATCTATCAAGACACTGCCTGTAAAATGGGTATTGACCCGTCAAGAATCAAGCCTATTAACACCACCTTTAAAGGTGTGATACCCGGCGTTGAGGCCCGTTGCACGGGCTCATTAACATTGGAAGTAGTCTTCGGTTCACTGGACAACTTCCGAAGCGAAGACTTGATCTTCGACATCGTCCCCTTCCGCAGTCGTCATCATGCACTGCTCGGATGTATTACATTCGCCCGCTTCAATGCAGTCCCGCATTATGCTTACTTAAAGCTGAAAATGCCTGGACCCAGCGGTGTTATCATAGTCAATGGAAACATGGAACGCTCCCTCTGTACTGAGGAGCACACCGTGGCCCATGCAGCCGAGGTACAAAGCGGCCCTATCACGCCGAACACTTCATCAGCCATCAAGCCTCCGGACACTATTATACGAGTCCGGCCTACTCTGCAGAACGTCAGCTCGGTCAATCCGAGACTGGACTAGCAGGTTTGCCTCCGTCCACCGCCCCATCTAATCGCACCGGGTGTGCACAACTATGCACTCAAAATACCTTGGGCGACGACGGAGGCACTCTGCGGACGAGGTCCATATTACGGCTTGACCCTATTCGGACCTTAATCTCTTTGTTCTTTTTTCTATATTTTCTCATACTACAGGTTCTTTAAAACTTAAATCACTTTACGATGATACAAGGGCCCTTCCCCAGGCCCCTTCTATATACACGATCGTCGATCCTTTCAAAGGATCCTCCACCAAGGCGAAAAGAGGCACACACATGCGGTAGGGTGTCCAAAGGATCTTCACGACCACCTTTTCTTTTTTAGGACCTGTATACAACTTAACCTCATTCTAAACTTCTCGGCATGTAAAATAGCCTTGATGCTTATGGTATTATCTATAAGAGCACGTTTTGATGCATCAATCTGACGGTGTTCTGGGAACGGGGGTCCCCAGACTTGCTGATACGTCTCCAACGTATCTATAATTTTTGATTGCTCCATGCTACTTTATCTACTGTTTTGGACTTTATTGGGCTTTATTTTCCACTTTTATATCATTTTTGGGAGTAACCTACTAACCGGAGGCCCAGCCCATATTGCTGTTTTTTGTTGCCTATTTCAGTATTTCGAAGAAAAGGTATACCAAACGAAGGTCCAAACGGAATGAAACCTTCGGGATCGTGATTTTTGGAACGAACGTGATCCAGAGAACTTGGAGTGCAAGTCAAGAAGCAGCCGAGGCCTCCACGAGATAGGAGGGCGCGCCCCCCTGTCTCGTGGGCCCCTCAGGCGGCCACCGACGTACTTCTTCTTCCTATATATATCTACGTACCCCAAAAACATCCGGGGGCACCACGAAACACAATTTCCACCGCTGTAACCTTATGTATCCGCGAGATCCCATCTTGGAGCCTTAGCCGGCACTCTGCCGGAGGGGGAATCAAGCACGGAGGGCCTCTACATCAACATCCCTGCCCCTCCGATGAGTTGTGAGTAGTTTACCACAGACCTACGGGTCCATAGTTATTAGCTAGATGGCTTCTTCTCTCTTTTTGGATCTCAATACAATGTTCTCCCCTCTCTTGTGGAGATCTATTCGATGTAATCTCTTTTTATGTGTGTTTATCGAGATCCGATGAATTGTGGGTTTATGATCAAGTTTATCTATGAATAATATTTGAATCTTCTCTGAATTCTTTTATGTATGATTAAGTTATCTTTGCAAGTCTCTTCAATTATCAATTTGGTTTGGCCTACTAGATTGATCTTTCTTGCCATGGGAGAAGTGCTTAGCTTTGGGTTCAATCTTGCGTGTCCTTACCCAAAGGATGTAAAGGGTTGCAAGGCACGTATTGTATTGTTACCATCGAGGATAACAAGATGGGGTTTATATCATATTGCATGAGTTTATCCTCTACATCATGTCATCTTGCTTAATGCGTTACTCGTTCTTATGAACTTAATACTCTAGATGCATGCTGGATAGCAGTCGATGTGTGGAGTAATAGTAGTAGATGCAGGCATGAGTCGGTCTACTTGTTATGGACGTGATGCCTATATACATGATCATGCCTAGATAATCTCATAACTATGCGCTTTTCTATCAATTGCTCGACAGTAATTTTTTCACCCACCGTAATACTTATGCTATCTTGAGAGAAGCCACTAGTGAAACCTATGGCCCCCGGGTCTATCTCTTATCATATTTGCTTCCAATCTACTTTTATTTGCATCTTTACTTTTTGCATCTATATTATAAAATACCAAAAATATATTTATCTTATCTTACTATCTTTATCAGGTCTCACTTTCGCAAGTGGCCGTGAAGGGATTGACAACCCCTTTATTGCGTTGGTTGCGAGTTCTCAGTTTGTTTGTGTAGGTGCGTGGGACTTTTGAGGAGCCTCCTACTGGATTGATACCTTGGTTCTCAAAACTGAGAGAAATACTTACGCTACACTTTGCTACATCACCCTCTCCTCTTCGAGGAAAACCAACGCAAGCTCAAGACGTAGCAAGAAGGATTTCTGGCGCCGTTGCCAGGGAGGTCTTCGCTCAAGTCAAGACATACCAAGTACCCATCACAAACCTATCTCCCTCGCATTTACATTATTTGCCATTTGTCTATCGTTTTCCACTCCCCCACTTCACCCTTGCTGTTTTATTCGCCCTCTCTTTCCCAATCTCCTCTCTCTTTTTGCTCGCCGTTTTTCTGTTTGCTTGTGTGTTGGATTACTTGTTGCCATGGCGCAAGATAATACCAAATTGTGTGACTTCTCGAATACCAATAATAATGATTTCCTTAGTACTCGATTGCTCCTCTTAATAATGATGAGTCTTGTGAAATCAATACCGCTTGTTGAATCTTGTTATGAAAGATCAATTCGCCGGCCTTCCTAGCGAAGATGCCGCTACTCATCTAAACAACTTTGTTGATTTGTGTGATATGCAAAAGAAGAAAGATACAGATAACAATGTTTTCAAATTGTAGTTATTTCCGTTTTCACTTAGAGATCATGCAAAAGTTTGGTTTTCGTCTTTGCCTAAGAATAGTATTGATTCTTGGAACAAGTGCAAAGATGATTTTATCTCTAAGTATTTTCCTCCCGCTAAGATCATCACTCTTAGGAACGATATTATGAATTTTAAACAACTTGATCATGAGCATGTTGCCCAATCTTGGGAAATAATGAAATTGATGCTTCGCAATTGCCCTACTCATGGTTTGAACTTATGGATGATCATACAAAAATTTTATGCCGGTTTGAACTTTGCTTCCAGAAATCTCTTAGATTCGGCCGCGGGAGGCACCTTTATGGAAATCACGTTAGGAGATGCTACAAAATTACTTGATAATATTATGGCTAATTATTCTCAATGGCACATCGAAAGATCTTCTAGTAAAAAAGTGCATGCTATAGAAGAAATCAATATTTTGAGTGGAAAGATGGATGAACTTATGAAGATGCTTGCTACTAAAAATACTCCTCTTGATTCCAATGATATGCCTTTGTCTTCCTTGATTGAGAATAATAATGAACCTATGGATGTGAATTTTGTTAGTAGGAATAGTTTTGGAAACAATGCTTATAGAGGAAATTTTAATGCTAGACCATTCCCTAGTAATCCCTCTAATAATTATGGAAATTCCTACAATAATTCTTATGGTAATTTTAATAAGATGCCCTCTGATTTTGAGAATAGCGTGAAAGAATTTTAATGCTATGCTTGAAGAAAAATTGCTCAAAGTTGATGATTTGGCTAGGAACGTTGATAGACTTTCGCTTGATGTTAATTCTCTTAAACTTGGATCTTCTTCTCCTAAGCATGATATCAATGAGTCTCTCAAAGTAATGAGAATTTCTATTGACGAGTGCAAGGAAAGAACCGCTAGATTACGTGCTAAGAAAGAAAGCTTTATAAAGGCGTGTTCTTCTAGTTTACATGGAAGTGATGATGAGGATCTTAAAGTTATTGATACGTCTCCAATTAGATCTATGTTTTGCAATATGAATTTTGATGATTATGGGACTGATGATGAATCAACTTTTCCTAGAAGGCGTCCCAAGAATTCGGAATCTTTAGATCTTAATGTTAAATTTGGTAAAAGTGAGATTGGAGAATCCTCAACTTCAATAATGTTGAATCCACTATCCCGGATTTCAAGGAATTTAATTATGATAATTGCTCTATAAAAGGTTGTATTTCCTTGTTGCAAGCCGTTGTTAATTCTCCTCATGCTTATAGTCAAAAAAAGCTTTTACCAAGCATATTGTTGATGCCTTGATGCAATCTTATGATGAAAAACTTAATTTGGAAGTTTCTATACCTAGAAAACTTAATGATGAGTGGGAACCTACTATAAAGATTAGAATTAAAGATTATGAGTGTTTTGCTTTGTGTGATTTGGGTGCTAGTGTTTCCACGATTCCGAAAACTTTATGTGATATTCTAGGTTTCCATGATCTTGATGGTTGTTCTTTAAATTTGCACCTTGCGGATTCCACCATTAAAAAGCCTATGGGAAGGATCAATGATGTTCTCATTGTTGCAAATAGAAATTTGGTGCCCTTAGATTTTATCGTTCTTGATATAGATTGCAATCTTTCTTGCCCTATTATTCTTGGTAGACCTTTCCTTAGAACGATTGGTGCGATTATTGATATGAAGGAAGGGAATATTAGATTCCAATTTCCCTTAAAGAAAGGCATGGAGCACTTTCCAAGAAAGAAATTTAAATTACCTTATGAATCTATCATGCGTGCTACTTATGAGTTTAGTGCCAAAGATGGCACTATTTAGATCTATCCTCGCTTCTATGCCTAGCTAGGGGTGTTAAACGTTAGCACTAGTTGGGAGGAAACCCAATTTTCTTTATATTTTTTGTTTTTGTTTCTGTTTAGGAATAAATAATCCATCTAACTTCTGTTTAGATGTGGTTTTATCTTTTAATTAGTGTTTGTGCCAAGTAGAACCTATAGGATCTTCATGGATGATAGTTATTTGATCTTGCTGTAATTTCGAGAAACTTTCGGCTCACAAAAACAATTGTTAAAAATCACAAGAACGTGATAAAATAGTGATTCCAATTGCTTCTGATCAATAAACAAATTGCCTAGGTTGTCCTATTTTGGATAAAATTTTTGAGTTCTAGAAGTTTGCGTTAGTTACAGATTACTACAGACTGTTCTGTTTTTGACAGATTCTGTTTTTCGTGTGTTGTTTGCTTATTTTGACGAATCTATGGCTAGTAAAATAGTTTATAATCCATAGAGAAGTTGGAATACAGTAGGTTTAACACCAAATTAAATAAAGAATGAGTTCATTGCAGTACCTTATGTGGTGGTTTTGTTTTCTTTCACTAACGGAGCTTATAAGATTTCGTGTTGAGTTTTGTGTTGTGAAGTTTTCAAGTTTTGGGTAAAGCTTTTATGGACTATGGATAAAGGGTGGCAAGAGCCTAAGCTTGGGGATGCCCATGGAACCCCAAGATATTCAAGAATAGCCAAAAGCCTAAGCTTGGGGATGCCCCGGGAAAGCATCCCCTCTTTTGTCTTCGTTCATTGGTAACTTTACTTGGGGCTATATTTTTATTCACCACATGATAAGTGTTTTGCTTGGAGCGTCGTGTATTATATTAGTCTTTGCCTTTTAGTTTACCACAATCATCCTTGCTGTACACACCTTTTGAGAGAGCCATACATAAATAGGAATTTGATAGAATACTCTATGTGCTTCACTTATATCTTTTGAGCTTGATAGTTTTGCTCATAGTGCTTCACTTATATCTTTTGAGCGTGATAATTTTTGCTCTAGTGCTTCACTTAGATCTTTTAGAGCACGGTGGTGGATTTGTTTTAAAGAAACTATTGATCTCTCATGCTTCACTTAGATTATTTTCAGAGTCATTAATAGCATGGTAATTTTCTTAAATATTAATATACTTGGTATTCATGATATGTGAAACTTTCTTTTGAGTGCGTTGAATACTAAGAAAAGTTTGATGCTTGATAAATGTTTTGAGATATGAAGATGGTGATATTATAGTCATGCTAGTTGAGTAGTTGTGAATTTAAAGAATACTTGTGTTGAAGTTTGTGATTCCCGTAGCATGCACGTATGGTGAACCGTTATGTTATGAACTCGGAGCATGATTTATTTATTGATTGTCTTCTTTATGAGTGGAGGTCGGGGACGAGCGATGGTCTTTTCCTACCAATCTATCCCCCTAGGAGCATGCGCGTAATACTTTGCTTTGATAACTTCTATATTTTTTCAATAAGTATATGAGTTCTTTATGACTAATGTTGAGTCCATGGATCATACACACTTTTTCCCATCCTTCCACCATTGCTAGCCTCTCTAATACCGCACACTTTTCGCCGGTATCATACACCCACCATATATCTTCCTCAAAACAGCCACCATACCTACCTATTATAGCATTTCCATAGCCATTCCGATATATATTGCCATGCAACTTTCCACCGTTCCGTTTATTATGACACGCTCCATCATTGTCATATTGCTAGCATGATCATGTAGTTGACATCGTATTTGTGGCAAAGCCACCGTTCATAATTCTTTCATACATGTCACTCTTGATTCATTGCATATCCTGCACATCACGGAGGCATTCATATAGAGTCATATTTTGTTCTAAGAATCGAGTTGTAATTGTTGAGTTGTAAGAAAAATAAAAGTGTGATGATCATCATTCTTTAGAGCATTGTCCCAAGTGAGGAAAGGATGATGGAGACCATGATTCCCCCACAAGTCGGGATGAGACTCCAGACAAAAGAAAGAGGCCATAAAAAAAAGGAAAAAAGGCCCAAAGAAAAAAAAGAAAAAATGAGAGAATAAGAGAGAAGGGGCAATGTTACTATCCTTTTACCACACTTGTGCTTCAAAGTAGCACCAAGATCTTCATGATAGAGAGTCTCTCATTTTGTCACTTTCATATACTAGTGGGAATTTTTCATTATAGAACTTGGCTTGTATATTCCAATGATGGGCTTCCTCAAATTCCCTAGGTCTTCGTGAGCAAGCGAGTTGGATGCACATCCACTTAGTTTCTTTTGTTGAGCTTTCATATACTTATAGCTCTAGTGCATCCGTTGCATGGCAATCCCTACTCACTCACATTGATATCTATTGATGGGCATCTCCATAGCCCGTTGATACGCCAAGTTGATGTGAGACTATCTTCTCCCTTTTTGTCTTCTCCACAACCACCATTCTATTCAACATATAGTGCTATATCCATGGCTCACGCTCATGTATTGCGTGAAGATTGAAAAAGTTTTGAAAATATTAAAGTATGAAACAATTGCTTGGCTTGTCATCGGGGTTGTGCATGATTTAAATATTTTGTGTTGGGAAGATGGAGCATAGCCAGATTATATGATTTTGTAGGGATAACTTTCTTTGGTCATGTTATTTTGAGAAGACATAATTGCTTAGTTAGTATACTTGAAGTATTATTATTTTTATGTCAATATGAAATTTTGTCTTGAATCTTCCGGATCTGAATATTTATACCACAATTAAGAAGATTTACATTGAAATTATGCCAAAGTATCACTCTGCATCAAAAAATCTTCTTTTATCATTTACCTACTCAAGGACGAGCAGGAATTAAGCTTGGGGATGCCTGATACGTCTCCAACGTATCTATAATTTTTGATTGCTCCATGCTACTTTATCTACTGTTTTGGACTTTATTGGGCTTTATTTTCCACTTTTATATCATTTTTGGGAGTAACCTACTAACCGGAGGCCCAACCCATATTGCTGTTTTTTGTTGCCTATTTCAGTATTTCGAAGAAAAGGAATACCAAACGGAGTCCAAACGGAATGAAACCTTCGGGAGCGTGATTTTTGGAACGAACGTGATCCAGAGAACTTGGAGTGCAAGTCAAGAAGCAGCCGAGGCCTCCACGAGATAGGAGGGCGCGCCCCCTGTCTTGTGGGCCCCTCAGGCGGCCACCGACGTACTTCTTCTTCCTATATATACCTACGTACCCCAAAAACATCCGGGGGCACCACGAAACACAATTTCCACCGCCAGAACCTTCTCAGATCCGCTGAGATCCCATCTTGGAGCCTTCGCCGGCACTCTGTCGGAGGGGGAATCAAGCACGGAGGGCCTCTACATCAACATCCCTGCCCCTCCGATGAGTTGTGAGTAGTTTACCACAGACCTACGGGTCCATAGTTATTAGCTAGATGGCTTCTTCTCTCTTTTTGGATCTCAATACAATGTTCTCCCCCTCTCTTGTGCAGATCTATTCGATGTAATCTCTTTTTGCGGTGTGTTTATCGAGATCCGATGAATTGTGGATTTATGATCAAGTTTATCTATGAATAATATTTGAATCTTCTCTGAATTCTTTTATGTATGATTAAGTTATCTTTGCAAGTCTCTTCGAATTATCAGTTTGGTTTGGCCTACTAGATTGATCTTTCTTGCCATGGGAGAAGTGCTTAGCTTTGGGTTCAATCTTGCGTGTCCTTACCCAAAGGATGTAAAGGGTTGCAAGGCACGATTGTATTGTTGCCATCGAGGATAACAAGATGGGGTTTATATCATATTGCATGAGTTTATCCTCTACATCATGTCATCTTGCTTAATCGTTACTCTGTTCTTATGAACTTAATACTCTAGATGCATGCGGATAGCGGTCGATGTGTGAGTAATAGTAGTAGATGCAGGCAGAGTCGGTCTACTTGTTATGGATGTGATGCCTATATACATGATCATGCCTAGATAATCTCATAACTATGCGCTTTTCTATCAATTGCTCGACAGTAATTTGTTTACCCACCGTAATACTTATGCTATCTTGAGAGAAGCCACTAGTGAAAACTATGGCCCCCGGGTCTATCTCTTATCATATTTGCTTCCAACCTACTTTTATTTGCATCTTTACTTTTTACATCTATATTATAAAATACCAAAAATATATTTATCTTATCTTACTATCTTTATCAGATCTCACTTTCGCAAGTGGCCGTGAAGGGATTGACAACCCCTTTATTACGTTGGTTGCGAGTTCTCAGTTTGTTTGTGTAGGTGTGTGGGACTTTTGAGGAGCCTCCTACTGGATTGATACCTTGGTTCTCAAAACTGAGGGAAATACTTACGCTACACTTTGCTGCATCACCCTCTCCTCTTCGAGGAAAACCAACGCAATCTCAAGACATAGCACTTGCTTGCCTGCGGCCCACGGCGTGGCTAAGTCAGCAGGCCATACGACCCATCTTCATCAACAAGGCATCCAAGACCCTCGCGAGGGGACAAGCCTCGTGAGGCAGGCAACGCAAGACCTCCTCAGGAGTGGCCTAGTCAGGCAGGCTCACGAGGAGCGGAGATATCAAGGCGGGGCAAACCTCACGAGGCTCTTGTGACGTGAGCCATGACGATCGGTGCCAGGCGGGCGCCAGCGCGCGCAGCGTCCTTGTTTCCTCTTTGGTGCTAAGGAGGCCAGCGCAGGCGAGGAGTACCGAGGCATCAAGCAAAGGTTTCTATATCGATGCAACGAGACCATGACCAGGAGGACGGCAAGACGGAGGTCATCGTGGAGCCCAAGACGGTGTCACCACCAGAGCCTTTCACAGGCGAAGACCACTTTTGTCAGGATAGCTTGTACAAGCTACCCCCCTTCAAATTTGCCCGCCGTTGTTGACTCCCTTCCCGCTCAACATTTGGGAAGAGGACCAAGGCCTATATAAGTAGAACTAGCCACCACAGTAGGGGCATGGAGCAGTTCATCCACCTCTCACCCGCTAAGCCACCAAGCACAAGAACACCTCAAACTCAGGAGGTTGTTCTTCTCTCTGTACTGTTCATCATCAGCCCAAGAGGCAATCCATCCACCACCACACTAGAGTAGGGTATTACACCATAACGGTGGCCCGAACCAGTATAAATCTCGTGTCTCTTTGTGTTGCGAGTTCGTCGAGTTCGTCCGCGAGATCTTAGCGAGCTAGGGCGTAGATCGGTAGGAGTGAAAGACTTCGCGCGCACCCCAGTGTTCGAACCTTAAGGGTTTGCCGGAACCACACATCCGACATTTGCCATGCTGATACGTCTCCAACGTATCTATAATTTTTGATTGCTCCATGCTATATTATCTACTGTTTTGGACCTTATTGGGCTTTATTATCCACTTTTATATTATTTTTGGGACTAACCTATTAACCGGAGGCCCAGCCCAAAATTGCTGTTTTTTGCCTATTTCAGAGTTTCGCAGAAAAAGAATATCAAATGGAGTCCAAACGGAATGAAAGCTTCGGGAACGTGATTTTTAGGAAGATTATGACCCGGGAGACTTGGACCCTACGTCAAGAAACAAAAGAGGAAGACACGAGGTAGGGGGGCGCGCCCACCCCCCTGGGTGCGCCCTCCACCCTTGTGGGCCCCCTGTTGCTGCACCGACGTACTCCTTCCTCCTATATATACCTACATACCCCCAAACGATCAGATACGGAGCCAAAAACCTAATTCCACCGCCGCAACCTTATGCACCCACGAGATCCCATCTTGGGGCCTGTTCCGGAGCTTCGCCAGAGGGGGCACCCATCACGGAGGGCTTCTACATCAACACCATAGCCTCTCCGATGAAGTGTGAGTAGTTTACTTCAAACTTCGGGTCCATAATTAGTAGCTAGATGGCTTCTTCTCTCTTTTTGGATCTCAATACAATGTTCTCCCCCTCTCTTGTGGAGATCTATTCGATGTAATCTTCTTTTTGCGGTGTGTTTGTTGAGATCGATGAATTGTGGGTTTATGATCAAGATTATCTATGAACAATATTTGAATCTTCTTTGAATTCTTTTATGTATGATTGGTTATCTTTGCAAGTCTTTTTGAATTATCAGTTTGGTTTGGCCTACTAGATTGATCTTTCTTGCAATGGGAGAAGTGCTTAGCTTTGGGTTCAATCTTGCGGTGTCCTTTCCCAAAGGATGAGGGGCAGCAAGGCACGATTGTATTGTTGCCATCGAGGATAACAAGATGGGGTATTTATCATATTGCATGAATTTATCCCTCTACATCATATCATCTTGCTTAAGGCGTTACTCTGTTTTCATGAACTTAATACTCTTGATGCATGCTGGATAGCGGTCGATGAGTGGAGTAATAGTAGTAGATCCAGGCAGGAGTCGGTCTACTTGTCTCGGACGTGATGCCTATATACATGATCATAGCTTAGATATTCTCATAACTATGCTCAATTCTGTCAATTGCTCAACAGTAATTCGTTCACCCACCGTAAAATACTTATGCTCTTGAGAGAAGCCACTAGCGAAACCTATGGCCCCCGAGTCTATCTTCGTCATATTAATCTTCCAACACTTAGCACTACAAAAAAAAGACACATCGGTGACATTTTGGGCCGAACGAAAAAAAATTATGTCATACATATGACACTTCTATGACGATTATTGTGACAAAACCCGATATCATCATAGATGTTGTGGGCTCCTACCTCTATGACAAAAAATCATGACAGAAAATGGGCTTTTCGTCCTGGGCGGGCCGGAGGCGCAGCTGCATGAAATTCTTTGGGCCATCCATGACGGAAAAAACCGTGGTAGAAGCGAGGGCGAGGAAAATTTCGGCGACTTCCCGGTTACGGTGGGAGGTCGGGGGCTGAGCGATGCGCGTTTCTCTCATACACGTAAGCGTGTGTGTGCGAGGCGTTGGCTCTAACTGAACCCGAGTGAATGCACTGCAGGCTACGTGTTACTGAAACCCGAGCGATCGATCGATGGCTGTTAACTGAACTCGATCGAGCGATTCCTTCACTACTGCTGCTAACTGAAGCCGATCGATGCTGCCTGGATGAACAAAGGAGCGCTATGGGGGTTGGTTGAACAATGGCGGTGGCGTTGCCTCTGGATGAACAGGACCCCGTGGTGTGGTGGAGGGCTGGATGAACAGTAGACGGTGGAGGGGTCCCCGTGGAGGGGTGGTTGAACAGGACCCCGTGGTGTGGAGGGCTGGATGAACAGTATACAATGGAGGGGTGGTTGAATAGTAGCCGGTGGAGTAGCGCGCGGTGGAGGCTGGATGAACATGAGCCCGTGGAGGCTGGTGGAGGTCGACGGTAGCTCGTGGAGGCTGGAGGAGGTCGATGGTGGAGATGAACAGTATCCCGTGGAGTCCCGTTTTGCGGTACGCCACACCCCTCCCGATGAACAAGACCCCGGTTTCGACCGTAGGAGGTCCGTTTTGCGGTATGCCACACCCCTCCTGATCAACAGGACCCCCGTTTCAACCATAGCGCTCCAACACAAGTCCGTTTCCTCCATCTTGCGGTACGCCACACCCCTCTCGATCAACAGGACCCCCGTTTCGACCATAGGAGGTCCGTTCCCTCCGTTTTGCGGTACGCCAGACCCCTCCCGATCAACAGGACCCCGTTGCGAACGTAGGAGGTCTGTGTCCTCCGCCAGCGGTACGCCAGCCTCGCTTCCATCGCCTGTTCCGCCCAAGCCTCCCGATGAACACGACCACGCATTCCGCTCCGACCCAGCCGGTTGGCTCCCACGCGCCCGCTGCCTCCCAATGAACACGACGCATTCCGTTGCCTCCCCATGAACACGACGCATTCTGTTGCCTCCCCATGAACACGACGACGACGCTGTTTCTCCGTTCCGACCCAGCCATGTACACGAGCCCTGGCCGTACGTATGCGCGAGTAGGCATTCGAGACCCGCCAGATGTACACATACGTGGCAGATTTTCTTTCTTGCACCCTGGCCGCTGTATGCGCGTACATGCTACGTCGCGCGCTTCTACTACGACGTCGCGCGCCTCTACTACGACACGTCGCGCGCCACTACATCCACCAAGATATATGTACGCACACATCG
>CM038676.1:116583535-116621957 GCA_021605205.1 Aegilops longissima
TGAAACCACACGCCCCGCGACCTGCGGCTCACCCCTCTTGCCCCATCGCCCCTCGCCACGGAGCATTACATGTGGACCACCACCTATCGGGTCCACATGTTATTGACTCAAAGGTAGGTGTAGTAAAACCTCAAGCTCAGTCCCGACGGCCCTGAGAGGGAAATGTAACTCCTGCGCCAGGGCTTGTGGTGCTCCCGCAGCACGAACTCGCGCCAAACTCGAGATTTGTTTCTTTACTATACATGCACACAACGATTTAATGGACACTGTAATCTCAACATGTGATGGGGAGCTCTAAATTTGAATTTGAAACTTATAAAACGAAAAGATTCAAAACAAATAAACTGGGAGAGAGGGAGTATATCGTAGGATGTGTCCCATACAAAATAAGTCCCCTGATTTGTCACCGCGAAGATGCGGTTAGAAAGGAGCACAACGTCTTCCTACTCGTACGTCAACAAATCGGCCGCAGACAGCATGGTCCGCCTTTGACCGCCATGTTTAAGGTTCGTGCTATCTTATTCAATCTCACCGTGGTTCCATCGTACCAATTCATGCGGTGGCCCATTGCATGGCTGATCTCAATGTTGGACAAAGGTTCTATGGGAACGGTTTCACCGTTGTAAATGTTGTGCAAATTGATGTTGGTACCCTCCCGTACATATGCAAGCCAATCTCCACTTGCACCGAGCCTAACCTATGAAACAGTGGGCAGGGGGAATTAGGGAATGGACACGGAAGTAGTCTTTAGAATGCATTTACTACGTGATCAAACTCATCTTACCTGCTCATCGGAGGAAACCGAGTGCCCTCAACGTCGGCATCTCAAGGGCGCCAACTTGCAACCATCGCCACGCCGCTACCGGAGAGACCCCCAAGGAAACATCCTCGTATGCTCCACGGAACATCAAGATGCATTTGTATGAGTAGTTTATCTTGTGAGAGAATGGGATGAACGAGGGAAGGCCTCTAGAGATAGAGATGGACACTACTACTACCAATGTGCTGGCCTGTGCGTTGCAATGGATCCAAAGTAGTAGATTAAAACTTGTTCACGTGCTTGAAATATAAACACTCTAGTTTTGATATACATGTGTCAGCAAACATGACAGCTTGTCCATGGAATTTGAACCACGACGACCATCACGTTTCTTGTTTCTACCACTGCCACACCCACACGCAATTCCCACGACGCCGCTCCAACCCATGGCACGACGTCCCCTGACGTGGACATGGATCCTCGGACGTGGCTATCACTGCCTTGCCCTGCCTTTCCTTCGCTGACAGGTGGGACCCATGCTTATGGGTCCCACATATCAATGACAGAATGGTAGGATTGTTCGCGTCAGGGGATCCTCATCCCCCGACGTGCCCCTCATCCCTCTCGCCCCACCGCCTCCTCCGCCTTTGTGTGCATGACATGCGGGCCACCTGAATCATGGCGACCATCAACTTTCTACCATAGACACACCCGATTGGTGCGGTTTGCTCGCTCACTGATGTGCTCCGATCCGCACTCCGCACCATCAAATTTTCATCCAAATGTGTGACTCATTTCGTCGGGGCATCAATCCTCACCGAGTACTTATGTACTACAGTAGTACCCGTCGGTGTGGCCATCTACGCCAGAACGCCCCGACGCCCAGCTGTGGCACCCTCGCCACGGCCACGCCACCACCGGCCGGTTCATCTCGAACGAGTGAGTCGTGAACCACGCCACCACAATGAGAATGACATGTGGGCCGCCGCATTTAAGGTCCGCGTGTCATTGACTCATAGGCCGGGCACTAAGCCACTCACTACAAGAAATATGTCAACTAGTGACCTTCTGCCAGTGACCCTGGAAGAATTGGTCATAGATCTATGACCATTTCAGACCAATTGGTCAAAAGCTGTTCGGGGGGCTCCAAACCCTAAACTATAATGACCATTTTGGTCAGAAAGGTCGTAATTTCCTTACAGGAAATGGTCATAAAGCAGATAGCACTGGTCCGCTGCCTTATTTCTAGCTGATCACGACCAATATAGATGGTCATAACCTTGTAAATTGTGGTGGGTTGCCATGACTAGGCGCCACCTCATCGGTTTTGCCTAGGTGTCATGTCCATGTGGCAATTTTTGCCCCAGGTTGTGAAGCAACCTATATTTCTGTCATTCCCAAAATTCCCAAAAAAATCTCATAAATTCTTTGGGTCATATCTTTGTCAAATATGTAAAAAACCTTGCTTTCCTAGTTCAAAAATAATTCAACAATATTCATTTTCCTATTCTGTTCAAAACAACACTTTGTGAAGGAAGTACCACTTTGGCATGTCCAAATAGTATCCATTTTCTACGGTGTTTTCCTATGACCAAATAACCATCCTCCACCAAATGCCAGCTCAATCCATTCATTATTTTGAGCCCAGCTTCAACATTCATATTTATGTCCAGTGTGGTGCTTTGCAAAGCAAGTACCACCTAGGCTCCTCCTTTTGGGCTGTAAATTTGTGAAGATGGTCTTCTTAGTAACTGATCATCCTCAGCCAAAACTCACGCCCATTAGCCATGTACATTTCCCGTACCGCTAATCAAACACTTGGCTGCTAATTCATGTTTGAGCATCAATCGGTCTCCTCGTGAGAATCTTATGTTGTAATTTTCTTCCTACCACCTACCTGGGGAGTGCCGAACCCACTAGACATGCCTAGGCCGCCCAGAACACATGGCAACGCCACGGTCACGCGGTGACCATGCGGCGGGCATGCGAGTTTACGCGCTCTAGAGTTGGGGCCCTCGGCCACCGCCTAAACCTCAACGTATCGCCACCAAAACATCTATTTATGATTAAATAGGTATGTAACCAGAAATGATTTTTGGAAAACATAAATAGCAAACTATGAGGCAGCTGCAGTTCAAATTTGACCCGCTTCCAGCTGAATCGGCGGAAATTTGTATTTTTCACGAGAGGTGGATCAAATATTTTTACACACAACCATTTTGTCAATTGTGCATTAAATGTGTCCTAGTATTTTATAAAAATGATTTGGTCCAATTTTGCAACAATTATTTGGGAGGTCCTTCACAAAAAAACCTCCTTTTGGGCACTCAAAAAATGGAAAATGGTTTTTTTGTCCAAAGAAAATGAAAACTTCCTTTGGCAACATTGTTTGCCATTCCAATATGCACCCTTGTGCACAATATGAGATCATTTGAACAAACTATGCCATGAATGTGGCCGTAAGATTGATCATTTGGCTTGAAAGCCATTGATCTCCACACGTGATAGCTCGTTTCTGAGAACACCTTTTTAAAATAATTGCCGTATTACAAGTTTGTTATTTTTCCTGCGAACTTGGCCACATATAATGACACAATGCGAAGGTTTCCCAATTTTTTGAATTTTTTTGAATTTTTTATGCCTGTTTCAAAATGCGGTCAAAACGGCGGGAATGACCGTTCCTAGCTAGTGGTTGAATCTTGATTTTTTTGGTGTTTCTCTGATTAAATAGATACTTATGTACCTAGAAATGATTTTTGGAAAAAATAAATAATAAACTACAAGGCAGCTACAGTTCAAATTTGACCCGCTTTCACCTGAATCGGCGGAAATTTGTCTTTTTCACGAGAGGTGGATCAAAACTTTTTACACCCAACCATTTTGTCAATTGTGCATTAAATATATCCTGGTATTTTAGAAAAATGATTTGGTCCAATTTTGCAACAATTATTTGGGAGGTCCTTCACAAAAAAAACCTCCTTTTGGGCACTCGAAAAATGGAAAATGGTTTTTTCGTCCAAAGAAAATGAAAACTTCCTTAGGCAACATTGTTTGCCATTCTAATATGCACCCTTGTGCACAATATGAGATCATTTGAACAAAGTATGCCATGAATGTGGCCATAAGATTGATCATTTGGCTTGAAAGCCATGAATCTTCACGCGTGATAGCTCGCTTTCGAGAACACTTTTTAAAATAATTTCCAGACATAAGTTTGTTATTTTTCCGGGAACTTGGCCACATGTAATGACACAATGCGAAGGTTTCCCAATTTTTTGATTTTTTGAACTTTTTATGCCCGTTTCAAAATGCGGTCAAAACGGCGGAAATGACCGTTCCAAGCTAGTGGTTGAATCTTGAAGTTTTTTGGTGTTTCTCTGATTAAATAGATATGTACCTAGAAATGATTTTTGGAAAAAATAAATAGCAAACTACAAGGCAGCTCCAGTTCAAATTTGACCCGCTTTCAACTGAATCGGCGGAAGTTTGTCTTTTTGACGAGAGGTGGATCAAAACTTTTTACACCTAACCATTTTGTCAATTGTGCACTAAATATGGCCTAGTATTTTATAAAATTGATTTGGTCCATTTTTGCAACAAATATATGGTAGGTCCTTCACAAAAAAAAACTCATTTCGGACACTCGGAAAATGGAAAATGAATTTTCCGTGCAAAGAAAATGAAAACACCCTTAGGCAACATTGTTTGGAATTCCAAGATGCACCCTTGTGCACAATATGAGATCATTTTAACAAATTATGCCATGAATGTGGCCATAAGATTGATCATTTGGCTTGAAAGCCATGAATCTTCACGCATGATAGCTCATTTCTGAGAACAATTTTTTAAAATAATTGCCGTATTACAAGTTTATTATTTTTCCTGGAAACTTGGTCACATATGATGACACAATGCGAAGGTTTTCCAATTTTTTGATTTAGTTTGAATTTTTTTATGCCCGTTTCAAAATGTGGTCAAAACGGCGAGCTTGACCATTCCTAGCTAGTGGTTGGATCTTGGAAAACTTTTGATGTTTCTCTGATTAAATAGGTACTTATGTACCTATAAATGATTTTTGGAAAAAATAAAGAGCAAACTATGTGGCAGCTGCAGTTCAAATTTGACCCGCATCCTGCTGAATCGGCGGGAATTTGTCTTTTTCACCAAAGGTGGATCAAAACTTTTGACACCCAACCATTTTGTCAATTGTGCATTAAATATGGCCTAGTATTTTAGAAAATTGATTTGGTCCAATTTTGCAACAAATATATGGTAGGTCCTTCACAAAAACCTCATTTCGGGCACTCGGAAAATGAAAAAACGATTTAAAAGAACTCATTTCTCATAACTCTTTAAAAAATATTTGTCTTATTTCAATTTGTGATTATTCCTGAAAATTAAAGTCAAATTTGCTGACACAATGAGAAGTTTTTTTTTCAATTTTTCAGGTCATAATAAAATAGCTAGCATGATTTAGCACCTTACTTTTAGTCAATTACGACCAATTAAAATGGTCAAAATATCATACCTGTATACTGCGTTCTGATTTGTCCAGGGGCCTCTCACGTGGATCATGGATAAATCACCGTCAGATCCTCCTGGATCCAACGGCCCTCACCTCACCCTCTCACGGTCTCACCCACCCACCACAAGCTACCCCTTAAAAAACCCCACCGCACACCACTCCTCTCTCTCCCCGCGAAGCGAACCCTAGTGCTCTCACCCTCTCCCTCCCTCTGGATCCACCGCCGCCGCACACAACCCCACCCCCTCCCTCTGGATCTCGACGCGCCGCCGCCCCCACCCCACTCCTCCGCCGTTCCCCACACACTCTCATCGCTCGGAGACCCCCACCCTCGCGGATCCAATGCGCCGGCACCCCTTCCTCCACCCCCGCCGTCGCCGCCCTTCCTCCCCAGCCCCGAACACCCCCCTTCCGCCACCCCCGTCCGCTCTGCCTAATCCACCGCTGGCCCCGATGCCATGGCGGACGCCGACAGGAGTAGCAACCCGCTGCTCGCCGACTTCTTCTTGCCGCCCTTCGACCGCGTCGAGCCCATGCAGCTCTCTGTCTCTTCCATTCCCTCCCCGATTCTCGCCCATCCCACGGCACCGTCACCGCCGCCCACCACCCCCACCCCGATGACTTAGGTGCGTCTCTCCACTCCATCTCCTCCTCCTCACATCCCTCCCTCACTTCCTCACCTCGTGTTCTATCCCTCCCAGATCCAGGATGCCATGGGCGGGATGGCCTCTTCCTCCCCTGCGTCGGCGTGTGGCAGCATGACCGGGTCGAGATCATCGCCAACGACCAGGGAAACCGCACCACGCCCTCCTACGTTGCCTTTACCGACACCGAGCGCCTCATCAGTGACGTCGCCAAGAACCAGGTCGCCATGAACCCCACCAACACCGTCTTCGGTACGTGCCACCCTCCCTCCCTCCCGACCCGCTCTGTATCATGCGTCGTCTGTTAGATGAGATCTCCGTGGTTGCGTGCTGTCCCTATTCTGTTCTTACACGCACGATGTGATATGATTTGTTCTGAATAATCAGATGTGGCTATTGCCGAATCCGTCATGCAGTGCCCTGTCTATGAGATTAATTACAGATTTATTATTGGTTCATATCTGCATGTGTGTTCTCTGTTGTTTGGCATGCTGTAGTCCCCTGTTTCTGAGATTGTTCTATGTCAGATTCTCAAATTAGATCCTTAGGAATGGATGGCTTGTCAATTAAGTTAGGATGACTTGTCAATTTAAGTTAGGATGCCACCTTATGATTGAAAATACGTTGTAGATCTGGTCTTATTTAAATTAGATGTAACAGCTGCTGTCGATTCTGTGTTGCAGTCCCGTGTTTCTCTTATCTAACACAATTTTTTTATTAGTTTATTGGCATGGCTGCTCTCTGTTTATACTGTTCGAAATGCTGTTATTTTTTGTTGTTGTTTGTTCTACATGGTTCAGTAGTAGATCCTTCAGAATGGAGGGCTAGAATTAAGTTGGGTGGTTGAAATTATGCTGCATATCAAAATTAGTTCCACTATAGTATACTAGATTCTCAAGTTTTACATCCATCAGAAAATACTACTTGAAAGGCTACCGTAGGATTGAAAATATTGAATCCTATTTTGTTAACATGGTTCAGTAGTGGAATCTTGAAATGTCCTGCTTCATTTCAGTAAACCACGTAGCTCGATGCAACTGAATGTTCCGTTCCTCTGTTTCTGCTTGCAGCCAAACTCCCCAGACTGCAGGGTGCACAAGAAGTGAACCCAGCCGACCGTTCTGAAGTGAACTGAGCAATCCACCCTTTATGCATCTGGGCTGCTTGCCTCATCTGACTAACTCGCTGGGATAATAATTTACTTGATTCTTGTCAGTAGAACCTCGGTCATGTAGCCTGCATTTTCCATTTTCCTTTTCCTGTTGGTATTTGTCTGTGTCTACCATGATCCTTTCATGAGAAAAATTAGGAGTGTTATCTTGGTAACGCCACACATCCCGTCTCCTTTCCCCTGCAATCTAGTCTAGTTTAAAATATCCATTTCTTTGTCTGCTCTTGTGAGCTCTTCCCATTGGGAAACTTGGCTAGCTGCCCATATCAGTTGATGAACTATACTATTATCCACTTCTTTTAATCAGCTGATGATGCATATTCAGTTTGGCTGATTTTGTTACATACATGGCTTTGTTTTGGTCAACTCAACTGTGATGCCATTGTTGCTGCTTTGTAGAACTTTTGTTTGCTTAGAGCATGCATCCTAATTGTCAATCTCGAGTCAAACACTTATGCATGACTAATTGTTAAGTTGATACAATTTCTTTAGTAGACAAGCTTGGAAACTTAGACTACGATCGTTAAGTCGCTACTGATTTAGACTACAGAATTTTTAATCTTAGACTATCGGTTTATCTATGTTCCATATCATGGATTTGACCTGTACCATGCATTACACATGTGTTGATACAATCATATAGCTTATCTGATCAAACAATCTGTTCATGTTATCTTTACCTGCTGCTCTTATACCTTACCAAAACAAAAATAATTCTAACTAGGAGTAGTTCTTTTTGTTCAGATTCTGTATTTATTACTGTTAACATATTGTCGTGATTTACTTTTTGTAGTGAATAGCTGTTTCTAATATTCACAGGTTTTAGCAATACGAACAGAGGGTGTTCGACGTCGGATACACAAACCACCACTGTGAGCTCCTCCCTTTCCTCTGCTACAACCATGCTCTATTAGGATGTGGCTGAAACCATTGGATGGCCTTCTTGGATATGTTTTGCTGCAATCTTGAATTAGTACTTGTCACATTTTTTGTTTGTTTGCTGGACATGTTATGGTTCTAGTAGATAATTTGCTAGCTATATACCTGCTGCTGATTGATGCTCTTGTGGTTAGCATTATACTCCTAGAATCAGATTATACTATATCTAGTGTTCTTATGGTTCTGCGAAGATGCATCACAAACATCTGGTGTCCTGATATAAAATTGGTCTCTTAAATATGTAGGTCTTTCAAGTTGGCTGAATCAATTGCTTTATTATATATTTGGTCCATAAATCTACATTTCTCTGAAATCCCTTTCAATATTTTTTTGAAGGTCTGTACTACTCTAATGCCGGTAGCCTATGTGTTCACTCTTTTACAGGAGGTCTATGAAATTTGAAGTTCGAAGCCGGATAGCCCTACTCAGCAAAGAGTCGTCTCTTTTGTTTGACTGTAATAGACTGTAATTATTATTATATCGTAATAGTAGGCATATTTCGGATGTAATAGACTATGTACAGATTGTAGTAGACTTAGTGTTAGTTGATGAACTACATTTGTAATGTTCTGTTTGAAATATTGATTATGTATGTGATTTGAAAACATGTGGAATGGAAACCTGACCTGTGGGACCCATTTATGAAAATAATATGATCACTTTTGAAATTTCTGTCAAGTGGGCCCAATGTGTGAGATGATGACAAGTGGGACTAGCTCCAAAATATAATAGCCCAAACAATGCTAAAAGGCCATGGGCCAGAAATAAATAAAATCCCGAATTGTTGGGCCAGACCTATGTAGCTGACCAAAATTCAAAGGGGGAAAAACAATAAATAGGCTGAATTAATGGGCCCGACCCATGTAAAACGACGAATCGGACCCTGATTCTTGTGCCACATCAGCTTGCCACGCTGTATGCCTACGTCCCCTGAGGAGGTTGCTAGTGACCAAAAAATTGGTCGTGGAACCAACAACCTTTTACAGAAGGTCAATAATTTCAGTTTACGACCGCTAGCTTTTGACCTTCTGGTTTTGGTCACAGAAAGGTCGCAAATGAAAAACTATGACCTTTCAGAGACCAATAGTGAGGGTCACAAGTTGACATATTTCTTGTAGTGACTGAAGTTCAGTCCCGTGGGCCCCGAGAGGGAAATGTAACTCCTGCGGCAGGCCTTGTGGTGCTCCCGCAGTACGAGCTCGTGCCAAAACTGGAATTTGTTTCTTACTACTACCAACTAGTACTAGTAAGGTACACGTGCATTGCACGCATGAGATTCTGGTGGTTTGTGCATTATGCTTCTACATGTGGAGCTTTCTGGATTCTAACATGTGGCAAAATCTGGTGGAATGTAAGGTTAGGCAAGTTTATTAACTTAGGTGAGTGTTTGGTTCAAGCCACACCTTAGGCAAGCCACACTAAGGCCCCACATGACATACACACAAAAAATGTGGCAAGATTCCCTTAGGCTTGCCAACTTGTGGCTCTCATTTTGAAGAACTAATAACTTTGTCTAAGCTTAGTTGTGGCAAAGTTAGTCATGAATTAAGTTCAACCATGGAGTCTTCTAGATTATACATGTGGCAGAATCTGGTGGATGATATCCAACGGCCAGTAGTGCTCGGATTTTCCATCTTTGTATCGTTGGATTGGCTTCATCCAACGACCAACTTTCAAAAAATTTCACACACTATATAGGGGGTATAGATATAGATGTGCTGGTCCGTTGCAATGGATCCAAAGTATATCTATTTAGTGGAGTGCACTCTAAACACATTATCTATTTATTTTCTCTAACCTTCAGAGCTGCAAACCAAGCCACATAAGTTTCATGGGTTCCCCACATCATATTATTCATACTACGTTGATTGGAAAAATGATAAATCACCTAAAACAAGATCTTCCCATTTTTTGTTCCTACGATGTTGTGCCGTGCACGTACCTACTAGTTGTATAGTGGTAGTACTCCCTCCGTCTAGGTGTGTAAGTCATCTTATGTTGTGCACCGCAACCAAGGTGGAGAGGAAAACAAGAAAACTTAATGTCTTTTTGCTAATTAATAGCATTGCATGCAATGAACTAACCACTGCATGTCATGTTTGGTAGTCTCAAGTCATTGAAAGCATGCACGGCCCACATCTCTTATTGGTTAATATGTCACAAAACAAGAAACGAGGAGGGAGTTAATGTACTGTGCCTAAGTGTTTTGGGATTATTTGGTTTACGTAAGATGACTGACACACCTAGACGGAGGGAGTACTAGTAATATAGTATTAGGAGTACAAACTTGGTACTAGTAGGAGTAGTACTAGTACGGAATGCTCCTACTCTATCAACGAGCCCCGTCTGACACCAAATTTCTTGGCTTCCGTACTACAGCTAGATCTTCCCTCGCTTTGTTTTCCAACCCGGCGCGGGGGGTGTCGGTTTGCTCAACGGCGGTCCCACATGAAAGTGAAAATGCTAGGCAACACGCCTTCCCTAAGCTATGTCTCGTGCCGGACGGGCCGTGTTGTACTCCCGATTCCCGGGTGTGTGGGGGTGCGATGCGAACGCGGCAGGCCTTTTCCTTTTACCAGCAATGTGCCCGTGCGTTGCGACGGATCCAAAGTAGTAGAATAGTAGTATTTGTTCACAAACTTGAAAGAAATCACTATTGTTTTGATATACTCCTAATATATTATTCCCTCCGTACTTAAATATTTGTCTTTTTTGAGATTTCAAATGGACTATCACATACGGATTATATAGACATATTCTAGTGTTTCTAGTAAGATGCTCGCTGCTGTACCTAAGTTGATGGAAAAGGTAAGCACAACTTATAAATTGACGGATGGAGTACTAGTTACAGTGATGCATATAAGGCTGGTCACAATGGGGAGGAACTTAGGAGTAACATCACACACTCCAATACAACTTTGCTTATGTGGCACATATTTAATGAAGAGAGAGGTGCTTGTGGCAACTAGCTAAGTTACCGGAACATCACAGACTCCAAGAAACAATGACTCTATAACCTAATAAATACATCGTTGCATGACACTATATAGATGTTCCTACCCACTATGGGGGTAGTAACATAGTCTAGGGAAGTGTGCAAGTTACTAGCTTATGTTCTTGCCCATTATGACCAGCCTAATTAAGCAAAGGGATCACACATGTCAGTATTGACTGGAACGAGAATGCAACATCACAATAAGAATTAAGGCCACGATGATGCGATCGCAGTGGTGGTTACAGAAGGCAAGAAGAAAGATGGATCCACGAACGTACGACCTCCTCCTCCTCCTCAACTTAGTGCGCCGGGCCACCGACCGACGGCTAAGGAGCGGCGGCTTTTGTGGCAAGGTCGAGGTGCTTCTTAGCAAAGGCATCCAAGGCTTCCAGCCGGTTGAGGAAGGCCAACGTCATAGCGTCCTCACCGGCCTTGTAGATACCTATGTACATGATTTGCTCGCACACGTGGATGTGTAGGTCGATGAATTCTTGCAGGGCGAGGCGCCTCGCAGCGAGCGCGACCTCCAGGTGGACATTCTTCGTGGCATCGGCGGGCAGTCACAGGGCCACAAGTGCTTGAAAGAGGTTCCGGCCATGGAGGCCGATTAGGGTGGCAGGCAATGAGGAGCCCGGGTGCGCGGGCTGGAGGAGTACGGCGATGTCGTCCGCGAGCTTCTTGAGGACAGTGAACTTGTTGCTGGTGGCAACGATCATCTGGTCAAACAGAGAGTCGTAGTTGGCGTCGATGGCGTCCATCCACCAGCCGGTCTCCAACACCGTCTGGAGACGATCCTCGGCGCCATGCCGCAGGCCGGCGTCATGGACCATCTCGCGCAGCCGCTTACCGCTCACGCGCATCGCCGCCATGGGTCTGGAGTGAGCTCTTTTGCACTTAGTGTAGGTGCTTAGGCAAATGCTTAGGTGTGTACGATGTGGTAGATGCATTGGAATGGAGGGTCGCCTTTATATGAGGGCAATGAGGGCAAACTGCGTTGCATTCACATCGTGCAGCCTCTTTTCCAAGACCTCCTCCCATTACTTCCCTCATGCATTAATTGAAGGAGGATGCATTGGCCGTTCGACATATCGGGAACCGCTACTCCCTCCCTCGTCTGCATTAAAGCCGACGTAAGTGCGCCGCCATTGCCAAATCAATACTCCCTCCGTCTAGGTGAGTATTAAGTCATCTTACGAAAACCAAATACGTACTCCCTCCTTTCTGGTTTATAGGGCTTATCTCAAAATCTTAGTTTTTCCATTTTATAAGGCTCAATTTGGTTGTTCCCCATCACAAGTTCAGATTCCAAGGTGTATTAAATAATTGCATGCAAGTATTAAGAGAAAATTGACCAATGCATGTACTTTATGCATGCATTGCATTGCAATTAATACATTGGTAGCATATTTTTTTAGAAAAATAAGAGCATTAATTGGGTGCTTTTGCAAATTACAAAAAGTATAACACCACTCACCATCTACCTTGGTTGGTGAGATTTTTGAATTGAGCCCTATAAACCGGAAAGGAGGGAGTAGTAAACAGATAGGCGTGGTGCATTAACTCTCACGTTGTTTCTTATTTTTTGACATAAATAGAGGAATCTACCAAGAAGAGATGTGGGGCTTGTATGCTTTTAATGACTTCAGACTATCAAACATGACATGCAGTGGTCAGTTCGTTGCACAAGAACAAATACAACCCACGTCAGCACACACGCATCTTATATAGCATCACATCCCATGGCTATAAAAGATGAATGAGACCAAATTATATCTAATCTAGATGAGTTCTAGAAAAACTGTATTAATAATACTTAGTACTCCTGCGCCATGTATCATATATTAGTATCATATAGTACTTTATTTATTGCCATGTATGACACATAGTACTCAACTCTCTCTCTTTCTTCATTTAATTCTATGACACCTCATCAAAATTGCTAAGGCTAGAACCATTACAACCAGCCCTAGCAAATACTAAACATTAAGTTCTCTCGTTTTCCTCTCCACCATGGTCACCTAGACGGAGGGAGTATACTACGCGGGCTTTTCCTGCGCTGTAGGCGGGGCAGTTTCGCCTAGTCGGTTCGACAGAGACGCGAGAAGACGAGGGAGTAGGCTGCTGCAAACGTAGGTCTGTGTGATTTTACAGCGAGTTACTACTAGACGGGTGGGGCCCTGTGATTTGACTTGCCATTATCATTTTAACTGCGGCGCTACGACCGGCGTGAGTCTCCCGATTCCTGACCACCTCCATACAGGTGCCTCTCCCAATCCTCCACCATGTAGTGGAGGCTGGCTCTTGCATGAGAGCCCACTTCTCCACTTTTTCCTTGCCTCTCTTTCCTCCACATATGCAAAAATGCCATGTAAAGCGCACTATTGTACTTACTTTCTCCTACAGGTGCTTAAGCTTGCCACATAGGCATAAAGTCTGATGTGGCAAGTTAATCAAGAAGAGAGAGACTAGTTTGGTGACCCAAGGAAGAAACGGTGCTAAGCGCGTGTACCTAGGTGAAAAGACAATTTTGAGTCTATAGCTAATTAAATGAAGCAAACTTAGCAACACCATTTCATTGGAAGAGGTCACTCCTTGGCGAATGCAATAAATACTAGTACCCCTGTGTCCCATAATATAAGAATGTTTTTGGCACTACACTAGTGTCAAAAATGTTCTTATATTATGGGACGGAGGGAGTACGAAGAAAGAGATAGAGAGAAGTAAAAAAATAAATACACTTATAGCCAACCTTATAGCCAAAACCTAGTTGTAGTATGAGTGACTAAGTGATGACTATGTATGACATGCCAACATCAGATAGCCTAACGCACCATGTTAAATCTCCAAGGGCGTGACCGCACGAGCGACGCGACGGTCGTGGTAGGCGCGACCACGATACGGGCTGCTGGCAGCCCTTGGATCTGAGATCAAACGATCGCATGCTAAGTTGCTGAAAATTTGCAGAATAACCCTCCAGGATAGGATATTCACCCATAGGTCTAGAATCACGCCATGCAACCGCTTGATCTCAGATCCAAGGGCTCTCGGAAGCCCGTATTATGGGAGAATGGAAAGCCACTACCCTGCCGTCAGACGCCGGCAGTTCGCTTCCTACTCGCCCCTCGCACGCCCTTCAATAGTACGGCGGTTCGCTCCTAGTCGTCCGGCCCATTCACATTACGGCAGTTCCACTAATCCTAACCTCCTCCCAAATCCATGGCGTATCAAATCTCCCGATCGGTGGTGAGTACAAGGTTAGAACCATCACCGGCGATGAGTTCGACGTCATATACACCCGCTCTTCCGCGAGGTGAAAGGATGCCTTTCGCCTGCACGCATGTTCAAGACTCGATGATGAGTGGGTCGCTGGGCTAGATGTTGAGTACACCACAGTCCTGGGACGAGAGAAGGATCTAAAGGACGAAGAGAGGAAGAAGCCCGCCGTGATCCAGGTTTGCGTGCATGACTTATGCTTGGTCTACCACATATGCCATGCCGATGTTGAGTGCCAGGATTTTAAGGACTTCCTCGAGAGCAACCTAGTCAAATTCGTTATTGTAGACTTTGGTAACAACAAAGAAGTCCTACGTCGGATAGGCCTCGTTGTAGGCAACACCTTCGACCTCGGGAAGAATCGGCTGGTGTCCTCTCGTCAGCCTTCAATGCTGACCCTGGCAGGAGCCATGGTTCATCCTTCGTACGGTAAACTGTAGAAACCTCCATATACGTTTCATCGCCGTGCATGGCAGCGGAATGTACTTGATATAGACCACATCCACTACGCTGCAATGGATGGCTACCTTTGCTTCAATATCTACAAGGGTTGGATGAAGAGCAATAGCCAAGTGTGCGGTTCAAGCAAAGAAGTATCGGCCAAGAGGAAGAGGGACAAGGAAGAAGTCGAGGACGTGGACGAGGACTCCGAGTAAGGTGGCGATGTCGTTGCTCATGGTGGTTCTAATGCAAAGTTCACCGTAATAGTTGCAAAGTTTAATTTCAGTGTGCTTAATTTAATTTGAGGGTGTGTTGTCTTTGAGCCCCAGCAGTAACTATGTTATGTTTATTCTTGTTACTTTAACTCTTCAAGACGTATATACTAGTATTTCTTACATTTCATCTTTTAGTTGGTATAGTACTACCACTGCTTTCTTCACATTATATACGTTACAATATATATGGCCAACACCATATAGCCAGCAGTTTGGTTGTCAAAGAATTTCAGGGTGCTTAGTTTTGTCAAAGAATTCCAGTGGTGCTTAGTTTTATTTGAGGGTGGGTTGTGCACTTGTGCTGGACACCATTATTGTGACAAGCCTTTTAATAGTACTATATGCATAATTTGGCGATTAGCGCTCTCTATATGTACCACCTTTTTTTAATTTCAAGTTTTGCTCCATGGCTAAATCCATCGATACTACTACTGTACAAAAGTGGAGTATATACATTTTTTAAAAGGCTAGAGGGCGGGGCAGTCTAGCTCGGTCGGTTTCACGAGAGGCGAGGGCCTTTGTGATTTGACGGCTCATTATTGTTGTCAAATCGAATAGTACTGCGCCGCCCACTGCATGCCCGGCGCCTCCATTAAACCCATCCGTTAAACCTGCATGCAAACCAAGAATCCTACTTCGGCCACACGTCCGCTCACGAGCGGGCAGAATTAAACGCAAAACCGCCGAGCTCCTCCCGTCCGCCTCGGTTTAACGAGGCCGACGCCGTTAAGCTCCTACCGTCCGCCTCTATTTACACGAGGCCGACGACAATGGGCAAGAATCGCACCTCGCCGCTCCCCATATCCTCCTTCACCATTTTCTCCACTCTTCCGATGGCTTCCGGCGAGCCGTTCTCGGCATATTACCCGCCGGGTGGCCCGCCGAGCCCTCCGGATATGGGCGAGGCCGCCGGTGCTTCACCAACCTCGCTATTCGACGGAGCGATTGCCGCCCCAAGCAAAGCGTGGTTCAGCAACTCGCTGCTCCAGTTCAGCTCGATGAGGAGTGGCGAGTTGCTCCACACCGCATGGCGGCGAGCATGTCGGTACGGGCGCCCGCTGCTGCTGCTGCATCAAGCGCCACCGATGTCTGCGGTGGCGCGCCTCCGTGTCGTGGGCGCGCCTCCGTGCCAGCAGCAGCGCATGCAGCCGAGATGAAGCTGTGCGTGGAGAGCGATGAGTCGGTGGCCAGCTTCTCCGTGTCCGCCGCCATCATCGAGGAGAAGTAGAACACGGGAGGCCGCCGCCACTTGGGACCCATGAAGGCCACCGCCGAGGCGACGACCGCGGATTCAAGTGGTTTCTTTGCTGCTTCGTCTCTTCCGAGGACCTTCGTCGACCCCGCAAGTGTCTGACGGACATGAGGAAGACAAAGGGGTCTGCGGGAAGTCATTTAGAACTAAAATAAGTCTAGATACATCCATTTCTAGGACAAGTTTTTCCGGACGGAGGGAGTATTAATTATACAAGAGAGCCGGATTGGCACCTCTTAGTTCATGTAAATGTAATGAAATCCATCATGTTTATATGAAGATCCGTCTTTTTTATATGAAATCCTTCATGCTTACATGAAATCAGTCCGTGTTTGCACGAATTTCATCTGGTTGGTTAGAGTTGTAAAAATGTTTGCCGCTGGCGTTTGATGTCGTCCTCCGCTTAAGGAAGCGGGAGGAAATTTGTCGACTGCCGTTGGAGATGCTCTTTATGCTCGAAATAATAGAGTGACATCCAATCCATTTGAGTTAATTTCCTATATGATTGTCCCTTTATAAAAAGTTAATTGCATGTACAAAGGTACACGTGACTTGCGTGGTGGCTACAGCTTCATACGTAAAGTTAAAAAGAAACAAGTCCATCCTTAATCTTTTATTCTAAGTACTGTGGGTTCCACTGTCAAGACAGCAGCGAAAGAATTATATATTAAATAAGTAGAGTAATATATAATATAAAATATAAAGTTAAAAGACAGAATTGAACTCATGTCATCACGCTATAGCATCTCGTGCTAACCAGCCCAAAGACATTTTGTTGTAGACCATGCCGGAGATATATCTCCATGTCTACTCTTATATATACTCCATTCGTTCCTAAATATTTGTCTTTTTTAGATTTCAAATGGACTACCACATACGGATGTGTATGTAGACATATTTTAGAGCGTAGATTCACTCATTTTGCTCCGTATGTCTTTTCAGGAAGGGGTCAGATTTGTCCTTGATTTAATTATGAGGTATCCAGATGGCACTGCACCGCCAAGAAAAGAGGGTAACACTACAAAAAAAGACACAACCGTGACATTTTGGGCCGAACGAAATTTTTTTCTGTCATACATATGACACTTCTATGACGATAATTGTGACAAAACCCGGTATCATCATAGATGTGGTGGGCTCCTACTTCTATGACAAAAAATCATGACAGAAAATGGGCTTTTCGTCCTGGGCGGGCCGGAGACACAGCTGCATGACATTCTTTGGGCCGTCCATGACGGAAAAAACCGTGGTAGAAGCGAGGGCGAGGAAAATTTTGGGGAGTTCCCGGTTACGGTGGGAGGTCGGGGGCCGAGCGATGCGCGTTTCTCGTACACGTACGCGCGTGTGTGCGAGGCGTTGGCTCTAACTGAACCCGAGCGAGGCGTTGGGCTCTAACTGAACCCGAGCGATTGCACTGCAGGCTACGCGTTACTGAACCCGAGCGATCGATCGCTGCTAACTGAAGCCGATCGATGCTGCCTCTAGGATGAACAGTGAGTGTTGCGGGTGGGGGGGTGGATGAACAGTGAGCGGTGGCGTTGCCTCTGGATGAACAGGACCCCGTGGTGTGGTGGAGGGCTGGATGAACAGTAGACGGTGGAGGGGTGCCTGTGGAGGGGTGGATGAACAGGACCCCGTGGTGTGGAGGGCTGGATGAATAGTAGACGGTGGAGGGGTGCCCGTGGAGGGGTGGTTGAACATGACCCCGTGGTGTGGAGGGCTGGATGAATAGTAGACGGTGGAGGAGTGCCCGTGGAGGGGTGGTTGAACAGGACCCCGTGGATTGGAGGGCTGGATGAACAGTAAACGGTGGAGGGGTGGTTGAACAAAGAGCTGCGATGGAGTAGCGCGGTGGAGGCTGGATGAACAGGAGCCCGTGGAGGCTGGATGAACAGGAGCCCGTGGAGGCTGGAGGAGGTAGACGGTGGAGATGAACAGTATCCCGTGGAGTCCCGTTTTGCGGTACGCCACACCCTCCCGGCGAACAGGACCACCGTTTGCCAGTGGCGCCCAACACAAGTCCGTTTTGCGGCACGCCACACCCTCCCGATCAACATGACCCCGTTTGACCGTAGGAGGTCCGCTTCTCCGCTTTTGCGGCACGCCGCACTTCTCCCGGCGAACAGGATCCTGCTTTGAACGTGGCCGGTCGAACACAAGGCCGCTTCTCCGTTCTGCGCACGCCAGCCTCGCTTCCATCGCTGTTCCGCTGAAGCCCTCCCGATGAACACGACCACGCTGCCTGCTGCCTCCCCATGAACACGACAACGACGCTGTTTCTCCGTTCCGACCCAGCCATGTACACGAGCCCCGGCTGTACGTGTCGCGAGTAGGCATTCGAGACCCGCCAGATGTACACATACGTGGCAGATATTTCTTTCTTGCACCACGGCGCCGTGACGCAGTACATGCTACGCGCGCGCCTCTACTACGACACGCGTGCGCTTCTCTACATCGACCAAGATATATGTACGCATGTTTCGTGACCGAATGACAACACTACGTCACGCGATCGACCTGTGTGGGTCTCGACCGTCGTGCACTTCCTTGCGTGGTCAGGACCCAGCTTGTCGCCTCTCCACGTACAGTCCACATCCGATGGAAGCCGCCTTGACCACGCTGACCACGCCACGCCGAGAGCACCGTGGCGGTGGACGACGGTGAGGCCTAGGAAGGGGCGACACGGAGCCGGGAAGACGCGGCAATGGATGCCCACGCCAGAGGAGTACGAGGGTTCACTGGTTCGCTGCAGTGTGAGGCTGCCGTCGCCGCAGAATAACAGGGGGTGTGGGTGAGTAGAGGGATGGCCTGGCCAGCGGTGGGAGTAGTAGGGGGCGGTGAGGCCTCCGCCGCATCGCAGCCGGCCACGGGAGGCAGGAGCACGAGGCATGACCAACGCTGGTTTGGGCGGCTGGAGCAAGAATACCAGAGGTTGAAGAAGCACTACGTCTGTTGGATGGACACCGTACGGTCACTGGAGCTAGAATCGTGCATATTGACTAAGTTGACAAAGCCCTCCGTCCCCGTCAACTTAGTAGTCCCACAAGTCAGCCTGCCACTATACTGGGTCCCAGCTAACAGGGGGAGTATTCATTTTTTTTGTGCGTAATAAGGAGGCAATTCCTTGCGTGCAAAGATATAGCTGGTGGGTCCAAGCTGTCAGCGGTGGTAACATTTTTTTCGCGAAATACAGAGGCCCTTTTGGTGGGTCCCTGATGTCAGGTGGAGGAATCATTATTTTGCGCGTAATAAGGAGGCATTTCCTTGCGTGCGGCCATGGACCCAGCTGTCGGCCTCTCCATGTACAGTGCACTTCAGATGCATGTCGGTCGTTGACCACGTTGACCAGGCCGCGCCGAGAGCACCATGGCGGTGGACGACTGCGAGGCCTAGGAAGGGAACGACATGGAGGCAGGGACGACTCGGCAGTTGTTTCCCACGCGGAGGGGAGTACGACTGTACGAGGGTTTACAGGTTCGTCTGCCGTCGCCGGAGAATAACAGCAGGTGTGGGTGAGTAGAGGGATGGCTAGGCCAGCAATGGGAGTACGGTGGGGCGGTGAGGCTGCTGGCAGCAGACACCCGCCATGGGAGGAGGGAGCAGCAGTCCACGCGGCGCTTGTTTGAGCGGCCGGAGCAGGAAGAGCAGAGATTGAAGAAGCACGACGACCGCTCGATGGACATCCAACAATACTGCTTGTGGCCAACCTTTTAGGAAAGCCTCAAATCTGTGGAAAACAACATACAACCCATCTGCCATTATTTCTAATAATTTACAGCCCATTTGCTAATTCTTAAGGTTTTTGGAGCCCATATTCTTTTTGTTAGCATTACAGCCCATATTGTGGCCATAGTTAAAAATTATACTTAAATTTTGCATATTTCAAAAGGGTCCGAACTGTTTTTAATCCCAAAATTTCGACTCACATTCAAACTGATTTTAAAAATAAATGTATATCAATATAAAATCCAACAAATTCTCCACGATAAAAATTAATGTAATTTAAAATCATGAAATGAAAAAAAGATATTTGAAACTAATTGCGGTTTGATGTGTTTTAAAAATGTACAACCCATTTCTCATTCTTGATGGGCCATTTTCTCGCCACCGAATGAAAGCTCTCCTCGTTTTGAAAGATTTGCAGCCCAACAGCCCGACAAAGCGACTTATACTTGGCAAATCACAAAAAAACTGGCTATGGCCAGGACCCACCTGTCACCTCTCCACGATAGTACTCTTCCGATGGAAGTCGCTCCTTTACCACGTTGACCACGCCCATGGAGAGCACCACGGCGGTGGACGATGGCGAGGCCTAGGAAGGGGACGACGCGAGCGGGAAGACGCGTCGATGGAAGCCCGCGGAGAGGAGTACGAGGGTTCACCGGTTCGGCTGCGGGTGAGGCTGCCCGTCCGCCGCAGGCCTCGCCAATGATGGGAATAGTAGGGGCGGTGAGGCCTCCATGTAGCACAGCCGCCACGGGAGGCAGGAGCATGCGGCACGACCGGCGCTGCTTTGGGCAGCTGGAGCAAGAAGACCAGAGGTTAAAGAAGCACTACGGCCGTTGGATGGACCTCGTATGGTCACTGGAGCTAGAATCGTTCATATTGACTAAGTTGACAAAGCCCTTTGTCCCAGTCAACTTAGTAGGCCCACAAGTCAGCCTCCCACCAAGGTGGGTCCCAGCTAGCCGGGGAGTATTCAGTTTTTGTGCGTAATAAGGAGGCACTTCCGTGGGTCCGAATGACAATGGGGAACATTTTTTTCACGAAATACGGTGGCCCGTCAGTGGGTCCCAGCAATGTGGGGCAAACGCGTTTTTTCGCAAAATATGTTTTTTCGTGTTGACCTTTTCTTAGAGTTGTGAGATTACCTCTCATACATGCAATCATGCAATATGTTGTTTCATAAATGGGTATAATTCCATTCAAAGATAAATATGTTGTTTCAGAAAAACCTTATATCAACTATCCGATAACAAAGGAAACAAAACCAAAACATGTTGTTATTATAAAAATTATTCAAAAAATTAAACAACATGTACACTTGTGAAAGCGCATGCACACACACATGTTGTACTTACAGTAGCCCCGCTTCTGCCAACATAAACAACATTGTTATTGTTCTATTCATGAACAAGATGATCATTTGTTCTGAATATTCAGTGCTCTTGTTGGTGTTGGCCTGCCTAACCACATATAGATGAAGCATGAACTATTTTTTCATATGAGAAGAAGCATCCCAGGCCCATCCCTCAGTGCCACACCACCCAGCTCTCTCCATCGACTTCCTTCCTCGCCGTCTTGTCCACCACCAGCCCCCTTACGCCTGGTGTCGACGCGAGCTGTCGGAGCTCACAAATTACGACCATGTCGTTTCAGCGGGAAGGAGAGAAGGAGAGAAGGGAGAGGGACCGCCGCCTTTCCTCAACTGTGCCACCACCCAATCAAAAGTCGCACCCGCCGCCGCTGTCGCTATTTTCGTTCGAGAGCGAGCAGGGCGTGAGGATTCTGTTCAGGAGGTGGGAGATGGGGAAAACGTTTCAGCGAGGAGAATGGGAGTGGCTGCCCTCGTCCACGAGAATATGACGGCTCTCGTCAACCAGGTTTTACACCGAATATTCTCTAAACATGGCTGCCCATATCCATCGTATCCTCTCTTCCAAACGGCTGGTATCATCCTAAAATATGGCTATCCCCCATCCACCCATGGACAACCAGCAAACCAAACGGCCCCTATACTACCGATGGAAGTCGTTCCTTGACCACGTTGACCTCGCCGTGTTCCGTTGCATGCATGCGTCCATGAGCGTGCTGCGTCCCCACTGTCAGCCACTCACGTAGAGTCATCTTCCGATGACTCTTGGTTGTTGACCATGTTGACCACACTGCGTCGAAGCGCACCTGCATCGGAACGACCGGAGATGGGGAAGACGGGTAGTGGAGTCGCAGATGGAGAGGAGGGAAACTTCACTGGTTTGGGTGCGGCATCACACCAGCGTGCCACTTAATGGAGACAGGAGGAAGAACAGAGGTTGAAGAAGGAGCACGGCTGTTGGATTAACATCCAATGGTCCAGCTGCTAGAATAATTTGTTGATTGTTGACAAAGCCGCATGCATACCGCCCGCTTAGTAGGCCCACAAGTCAGTCACCAAATCTAACGGGTCCCAGCTGTCAACGGGATGAATAATTTTTTTCGCAAAACAAGGAGGCACTTCCTTCCGTGCGAAGATACAGCCGATGGGTCCCAGCTGTCAGGTGGAGGAAACATTTTTTTTAGCTTAATAAGGAGGAACTTTCCTTGCGTGGGACCATGGACCTCGTGAGTCCCAGCCGCCAGGCTCTCCACATACAGTCCTCTTCCGATGAGTCTCGTTTGTTGACCACGCCGCATCGAACGTAGCGAGGCTGTAGACGACGGCGAGGCCCCGGACGGGAATGACTCGGAGATGGGAAAACGCGGCAGTGGAGTCGCAGATTGAGAGGAGGAGAAGGGTTATAACTGGTTCTATTACGGCGTGGGGCTGTACTCTGTGGAGAATAATAGGAGTTGTCGAGGGGTGGAGGGATAGCCTGGCCGACGATGGGGTAGCGCTTCGCAGCGATGCGTGCTAAGAAGAGCCGCTAGTCACGGAGGCCGGACCAAAGCGGTCCCGCGACGCCGAGGAAGAAGACGAGAGATTGAAGGTGCATGCCACCGTTGGATGTAAATCCAATGGCCGTGGATGACACAATCATTTGTTGACCAAGTTGACAATGCCGTATGAGGCTTCACCTATTGGCCCACATGTCACCGCAAAATGTGGCATATATTTAACCCATGTTTTCTAGAATGTACAGTCCATTTGCTGGGCTGGGTGAACAAATAATTTCGCGTCAATCAGGCCCATTTATATTTTCTAAGAAATCCCAGCCCATATGCACTTCCTTGAAATACACGTATTAGGTGGGCTCGTTATATATATAATATTATGTTAGAAGGAGAAATTAATATCAAAGAATAAACCGGAGAGGCACATTATATATATATATATATATATATATAATTAAGAAATTAGCGAGTTATTGCTCAAAATAAAAATGAGCGAGTTATTATTAAATTGGTCCTTAAAATCTTCGCAAGATTTTGTACGCAATCACCAAGATTGCCTTGTCTGTGAGTCAAAAACAACCAGGATTTTCCTTGCCAACTTTCGTTAAACATTTACTTTTATAAGTTAATAAAACGTGGGATGTTTTTATAATGTATATATAAGTCTCTATAAAATATACGATAATAGTAATAATATAAATATATATAATGTGGTTAGAAGGAAAACATAAATTGACACAACATTACTTTTATAAGAGACCATGCTTTTATACCCCACAAGAGGCATACTAACAAGTTCACACACAAATACAAAAGAAAAGGTAAACATTCATATCAAACTCAGGTTCACAGGATATGTTCATATTCATATCCAACATTCACTATCAACAACTCAAAAGATTCATATATACACAAGCTCAAAGATATCTATGCATCCAAATGATTGATAGATCACACGACAATATTCATACATAATTCACAAAAGATTCAGATATACACATGTTCAAGATGTTTATGCATCCAAATGATTGAGATCACAGCCAATATGATCCATGGACAAACTTTAATTACCTAGGGTACAGATCGGTAAATGGTGTTCAATCGGAGGTACTTCTTGCTAAAATTAGTTCTTGTACGAGTAAACTTTCGAGTACATAAGAGGCAGCACAGATAATCTGAACTTTGCTTGTAGGTTTATCCTCAATAGTGGCCTCGTGTCGAGGGAGGTTTGAGCAACTTGGCCACTACTTCCATCCAACTAGTTTATCGGCTCATCTTGGTCCTCAGATCTCGCCAAAATTCTACATTGCATTTAGAAAGGAGGCGGTTGAGAAAATGAACCACCCAAATTTTTTGTGCAGTTCAACTGAAATGGAGCATCCTTGGTGTGCAGACTGATTAAGTGCCAGATGAATATATGCGTCAACCAACTTGTCTGGAATCTTTAGACTCCATGCCATATAGTTCGCTACCATATTTGTTGATAACCAAAAGGCACAAGTTGGGACCAAAGACTAGACTGCGTTTTTTCTGGGCTATGCACCAAGCAATATTGTTGGTGTTCACTCTCCTAATACTTGGAGTTTGACAATTGGTTAACGCCGGTTGATACTCGAATGTATATAGGAACTTCTTGTCAACATCGATGCTTGTCTGAGTGAACTTTGGAGTACATAGCAGCAGCATAAGTACCTGTCCATCCGATCATTTTGTGCAGTTCTACCAAATCACCCGATGTAATGATTTGCCTACGAGTTCAGTCCAAATTACTCCTTTATGAAATCGCAAACAGTAGCACAATACCAAATTACCAATACATATGACAGTGCACAATAATCAGGATAAAGACCAGTACCAACCTGTGTGAGGTAGCATATCAATTACTATTTCCTTTGACCGAAGCCGAGATAAGCCAAGCGATCGACAAAGAAAGGAAGAAAGCATGCGGAGTTTAGCGACTGACAGGAAAGGACGGAAGCTGTTGACGCAATGAAGCACCCAAAGTTTTTGTGCAGTTCCACCAAAATCGAGCATCCCTGTTGGCACATACATTGAGAGAGTGAGATTACTGTAATAGTGGGACTAGTTGATGAAACATACACTAACAAATAGAAGCACCCTCATTATCTTAATGGGTAAAGTTAGCAACATAGTAGTCTTGCTTAAAGAGAGGTATTAGTTTATTTAATCAGTGCCAATTAGCTCAACTCAACACTCAAAGCATTGCCATTTATCATAGGTTGCAAAACTTTAACATGCAGAGATAAAGGAGTTTCTCATGATAGTAGCACGATACAAATAGAGATGACAACAAACTAATATGGATGAAGGCCTTAGGCCCGTACCAACCTGAGAAAAAAAGCTTATTCATGTAGTCCCATAAGAGATGATAAAGCACCCACTGGAATCACACAACAGTATATATTTTTGTGCACTTCAAATGTATGGTTGAAATTACTCTTGTTTACTAGTGCTGAGATTATATCGAAAGATTATCAAGAACTTCCAGCAGAGTTAAAGCACTGGCTGGGATACAGTTCATTGTATTGTCTTGTGTAGTTCCACTAAACTGTATGATTGGCACAACATGATCCCTGTTTGCCCAAGTAGGAACAAGGTGAAACCTTCATTAGCTTAGTGAGAAAGGATAGGAAGACATTAGCATATTACTGAAATAGTAGCATAAAATTCATGACGGACAATACGCAAAACATTGCCTCACTGAACCAATGGCAATAAATTGACATGCAAAACAATAGCGCTATTATGTCATGACACTAATAATATTCCCTCCCTGCTCCACCACATGATTCACCTCCATAGACAAACATACACACGTACATGATTCAGCATAGGGTCCTACTAAAGATTTGTTTAACTCCAACAGGAAAATTAGGCAGTAATAAATTAGTGGTACTTAAGTACTCCTAATTAATTAAGTGAGAAAGCAGAAGTGGAAGGGCTCCCTGGAGGATCGTCTCACATGTAAGGTAGTCGTTGCTAGAGCCCTTGAATGGCCTCGACTGAGGCCTGTGGCTTCAGCAAGATCGCCTTGGCACTGTTTATTCTTCTTCTTCTTCCTCTTCATGCTCTGTTTCTCTTTCTCCTCACCAGTTGGTGAAACCAAGTACATGATTGGCCTTCTAATTCAGAATTGGTTTTGTCAATGAGGGAGTACAAGTGTACTAGTAAAAAACAACATTATTTTCTCACGGCAGTCAGAAAATAGAGATGAACACATGCATTAAATATCATTGTTACCTAAAGGAAGGTTATGATGCCAATATGGATGATGAGGATTGGAACACATATCTCCCTTTGTGCAGTTCCACCAAAATGAACCAACTATTCCATTCTGACATTCCAGTTAAACAACACAAAAGTTACTTCTTTTAAGAAGAGTTTTGTGCAGTGCACCAAAAGGTCACAACAACAACCAGGTGAATTGGATATCCCTGTTTGCACAAAAAGGCACAGAGGAAACAGTTAGAGTCTCAAACAATTACATGCAAAAACATTTGGCTAAACTTGTCATGGCTTATAACAGTGGCATGGCTTCATTTTTACCAGGGACATTAGATTAAGAACAGCTAAGGTTGTGTTCGGTTCACAGGTTTGGTGCAGGATTTTCGTAGGAACACAATTCCTACGGTATTCTTTCCCTTCCAACCGTTCGAAACACGGGAAAGGTGAATATTGTTTCATAGGAAAGCTGGTCTGGTAGTACTGATTCCATAGGATTAGAAACATCCACGCGCTGCTCATTTTTTGGGCGGAAGCCCGAGGCAAAGCGCCGCTGCCATGCGTTAGACAGATTGTCTGTCTTGTGTTGCCGGAATAAAAATCAACCTATGTGTGGTACGTGAGGTGAGGACAAGAGTAGTCACCAGCAGCTGAATAAACAAATAGCATCTCATACTGCCAAGCATGCTACTCTAAAAACAAATATGCACATTTCAGAGTCCATCCGAACACATTCTCTTGAGAGCTTCCTCCGGTTCGTTGTTCCATAGTTTTATACCTACATTCCTTTCCTATTCCTATATTTTCATCAAGACCTATGTTTTCTGCCCCTTTATTCTGAATGGAGCCTAAATATTTGGTATAAGGGCATGGGACAGTGGGTGCACCAGCAGTCCAGTACCATGTACGTAAACAGGGGCATAAAGTGGTGATTCATAGTTTGTTGCCCCGAGAAACAAACATCCAAGAAACATATTTGGGTTGGTCCCATTTTTTTCACTCTAGCCACCTACTCCTATGTGTGGATAGCAAATCTAGTCCTGGTCATACCACAGTGTACAGCGTCACCCCTATATTTCCCTTTTCGACCAAGAGACCGGTTGGATGACGAGTCTTTACTACTTTCACCCCCTTTCCTTCCTGTTTGTACCAAGTCCGATGTACATACTAAATTCCCCCACCCCCACTTTATTTCTTGTTTGAACCAAGTACTCCCTCCGTCCAGAATTACTTGTCATCAACATGGATGTGTCTAGAACTAAAATACATCTAGATACATCCATTTCAATGACAAGTATTTTCGGACGGAGGGAGTACGATATTTGACTCCATGAAGCAGCTTTACCTCTAACAATAGAAGAAAAAAATATGTGACGTTGGACCGTCCGATTGAGAGGGGCTGAGAGGTAGAAAATGATGCACATGCAGCGACGTAGCGAGCTGGGGAAGTAGAGCTAAGGCGGTTTCGAACGAAGATATACCAAGGTCGCCGGGATGTGGATAGGTGGGCGGCGGAGGCGGATCCGCCCACGTGCAACGCATTTAAGGATCGGAGGACCTCCAGCGCCGCCCGCCGCCGGATAACGGCGGTCGTCCGGCAGTGGGTCTCCTCCCTCGTTGTCGACGACGGCCTAAATGCTGCCCCTCCTCCCCTTCACCGGCGGAGGGGGATACATCCGGATCTATAACCAGCGGTGAGGATAGAAAGCCAGTGTTTTTTGAAGGGAGAAAGACAGTGTTACTACCCCTATCTTGTTTAGATCTCGAGAGGATGAGAGTGTGCGAATAGAGCAACCCTAGCAAGCAAGCGCGAGGCTCCGCCTATATATACGTAGTGAGCAACCCTAGCAAGCAAGCAACCCCTATCTTCGCTAACTCGCACAAGACCGAGAAATTGACATTACAACGCCTCTCCTCTCATGGATCGAGCTCGGTGTTTTAATCGCACCTTCCTTTGGCTGCATGATAGGAGGGCCAACCACCTGTTGGGCCCACCTGTCATAGACGCAAAGGCAGGAGCAGTAAGTAGAAGTAGGAGTAACATCATTGTTCGTCTTCTCGAAGAGGCGAAGAGCCAAGCGCAACCCGAACGTGGCAGTTGCGAACGCTCACGTGCGGTTCCTTGGAGTACTAGCCAGGCTCTTGCATGAGACAGAGTTGCTATTGTTTAACAATTAAACTGCACTATCCATTGGTTGATACTCATTCTGCATAGGTCCACTCGCTTAGCACCATTTCCTCCTGGGGTCACCAATGTTTATTTGCTAATTAATAGCATTGCATGCAATTAACTAGCCATTGCAAGTCATTAAAAGCATGCACACCTCTCATCTCTTATTGGTTGATATGTCAAGAAACAAGAAACAAGGTAGAAGTTAATGCACCGCGCCTAAGTGTTTTGGGACTATTTGGTTTTCGTAACCTTTTTTCTAATATTCGTTGAAAATTTTTGTGTTTCTGCTTGAGCCGTACAAGATGAAATTTTCATATACGGCTCTTAGAGGGGGACTCGGGTTAGTTACCTATCTTAATAAAGTATATGATTGGTTTGAGGAACGTCTTGAGATTCAGGCAATTGCAGATGATATAACTAGTAAATATGTTCCTCCCCATGCCAACATATTTTATTGTTTAGGGGGAATTACACTTACTTGTTTTCTAGTACAAGTCAAGATGACTTACACACCTAGACGGAGGGAGTAGTATAGCCCTGTAAACCGGAAAGGATTATTTGCCTTTCTAGAGATTTCAACAAGTGACTAGACTACACCGTGTGCAGTACTCCCTCCCTTCCGGTTTATAGGGCTCAAATCTCAAATCTCATGAACCAAGGCATTTTACATTGAGGAATGTATCTCATACTTTACAAAACTACCCTAATTAAACTCATGCATTAATTACGTAGTTCTCTCGTTTTCCTCTCCGCCTTGGTCGCGGTGCACAATATTGAGCACTCCTACTCCCTCCTTTCCGGTTTATAGGGCTTATCTAAAAATCTTAGTTTTTTTCATTTATAAGGCTCAATTTGGTCCTTCCCCATCACAAGTTCAGATTCCAAGGCGCATTAAATAATTGCATGCAGGTATTAAGAGAAAATTGACCAATGCATGTACTTTATGCATGCATGCATTGCAATTAATACATTGGTAAACATAAATTTTTGAAGAAAACAAGAGCATTAATTGGGTGCTTTTGCAAATTACAAAAAGGATTCCACCACTCACCATCTACCTTGGTTGGTGAAATTTTTGAATTGAGCCCTATAAACCGGAAAGGAGGGAGTATATGAATAGCTGCTCTATCTACATGCAGGACATTTCAAAGCATCCAGGCCTGCGTGCCATCCACCAAATCACAGCGAGGTGCTACAGTCGAGACTCACCTGTCACCCTGGTGTGGCCGTCATGACCCGTCATATCACAAAACCCGCACCTTTACCAAAGAAGTGGTAAGGTGGCCTCAAGTTGGACTGGACGGCAACCATCATTTCAATCGAATGCTCGTTTAAGCCCTTTCTTCCCTTTCTTGAAGAAAACCTCACCTGTGCTACTCACTTCGCCATTTTTCTTCCGTATCGAGGAAGGAAAGGTGGGCTAATTAGTTATGCTGCTATATTTTCATTCCAAGATTCTTCTTTTTGCTGGCAATCGAGCGATTCTCACATCCAATTATTTTCCTGTTTTCATTGCGATTGTGGTTTCCTTCGATTGCTTTTTGTTTGTCAGCCATTGATGGATCCCGGAGCACTAGGCAAAGAGTTGCCACGGACAACCCACGGAGACAGCGATCTCTGTGAAGCGAGCACCACCAACGAGTTGACCATGTTGGTGGGCCAACCCATGGAGATGAAGAACTCCAAGAAACAAGCATCGCCCAGGAGTTGAGGACGCTGGCGGATTTAACTCCTCAAAGAAAGTTGAAGAACAGCAAGGGCCCCACCGTGCCTACCCCAGAACTCGATTGCCACCTATGTGAGGCTCAAGACCGAGTTTGAGGAGATAGTCGCCTGAGAAGCAGATTCCCGGCAAGGTGATGGCCCCCATCGAGGATGAGGAGATGGCCCCCGGAGGGATGAGATCCCCCGGTGAGCTGCACAAGGTAAAAAATAATGGCTTATTACCATAGTTGTGTTTTTTGATTATTTGCAATGTTCTTGCTAATATGTTAGGGTTCCGCAGGTGCCAGTGGACGTCCTTGATGATTCCGATGTCGTGGCCCGTCCTGTTGGCATCGCCCCGGAGATCGATTCCGATGCCGCTGTCCATCCTGTGGACATCACCCCAGAGATCGATTCCGATGTCACGGTCAGTCCTGCGGACATCGCCCTAGAAATCGATTCCCATGCCGCTGTCCGTGTTGTGGTCATTGCCCGAGAGATCGATGACAAGAAATAGTTGGTCGCGCTAATCCTTCAGGGTAGTTTGCATTGCCCTGTGTTTAATTACTAGAACAATGCGTGTTGTCAAACCATCTTAGGGCTAGTGCACTGTCTTGTGTGGGCGGATCTTGCTACTTTTGTTTGATAGTGAATCATGCGATGAATCATGCGAACCCTCTCCGAGTTATGGAAACAGATGTATCCTCACCAGCTTTTGATGTAATATATGGCATGCTTAGATGTAAGTTTGAACTGTTTATCATATCAGCAGGGCTTGTTTGATGATTCTTGGTGTTAGTAGGCTAGCTACTTGTATGTAGCTATAGTACTTGCAAAACACTCATCAAGAGAAATGTTGGGGCTGATGAGCTTGTGGTACGCTTATACTTATCCTCGTTGATCGAATTAATAGCCCTAGCTCCTAAAATTGTAGGCTTAGCGATCGATCAAACAATAGTCGACATACATTCAGGCCTCATTTGGTTCATAGGGTAGGAAAATCGTAGCAAAAGTACGAGAACGTGCAACACAAAATCATAGCAGTCCGTAGACGCATTCTCCATTCCAAAATAGATGACCTAGGTGGGCTAGTTTAGCCTAGTGGGTTTCAAAGTGATATGACGTGGTACCGTCGCCCGGTCTTCGCATGTGGTAGCAGTATTATGGGTACAAGAAGTTTTCTTGAAGAAGTGGAATTCAACGAAATCATGATGGTTCCTTCGTCCAACAACTTACAAGGGGAAAGGTTGGGCCTGCTATACGACCGGGTAGACCAGATAATTTTGTGCATGGCAGGTGGACCAGGATGGTCGACGTCCCACATGTCGGCGAATGAAAGTATTCCTTCCGATATAGAGGACGAGGAACGAGTATTCATTGTTTTTTTTATGAAAGCTATTCTCTCCACTGTTACGATGGAGGAGTGTGAAACACGGCAGCCCAGTGAACTTGGCATGTGCACCACTCCCTCCTTCCTCATGTAATGCCTAGGTTACAACTTTTTCTCACTTTCTCTATATCTATTTCGTCTCAAATGTGTTTTACCTTTCTTTTTTTAAGACACAATTGTTTTTATGCCTTTTTAGAATTATTTTTTATACCTAGGAGCATCGTAGAGACGGGCTCTTGCAGAGCCCACTCCTTGACTTTGTCAATGCCTCTATCTCCTCCACATAAGGAGTACTACTTGCTATGCATGCATGCGGCGGGCAGTCAAGCGCCTTGAGGGGCTGGCGGTGAGAGCGGCTTCGAAGCGGTCCGGACTCCAAAGATGGCCCACCTCACATTATCACCATATATTTCTTGACTCAGCACGGCAGCGGGCGATCTCTTCTCCTCCCCTGCTTTCTCTCTTCTCACCGACACCCGCCGAAAGCGATTAGATTTCGTTGTCGACGGTTTATTCAATTATGGCCCCACATGTCGCTGAAATTGCAAGACAACGCTGTCCCTCTTGTGAGCGGCGTATGCGAGCCGGACTGTCGGGTTGTGACGCGACGAGTCGTAAGTGTGCCGCTTTTCCTTTAGAACTTGTGAAGCGAACATTTTCGCGCGACGGTCGATAGAAATCTGAACAAAATGACGAGGGCGGTGCTTTCCCGCCGTTAGGCGGGCTAGTTCGAGTGATATGATGTGCTACAGGCCGCCCACTTGCTCCACTTTTATGTATGCAAGAGTTTACACTTTACGCGGAGGAGTGCTAAACACCGCGGATCTGATTTTGATCGAGGATAACTGTTCCTGCCAAATAATGGACGCATTGTTAGCGGTTATAGCATGATAGTTAGGCATCTCCAGATCGCCCACAAATTTACACCGCATTTGTCCGAGGACACCGATGGATGCCATCCGATGCTGCCCGCATACCTTTCGACAACTATATGAACTAACCGGTCGAAATTGTGCAAACAAAGCAAATTTCAAATTGACCGGATGAAATTCATTACATTTCGAGAACTTTTCCTATAAACTGGATGAAATTCATTACATATTTCGCACAAACCGCATTTAAAACCTCATCAGAACCTAATCTAAATGGTCGCCGAGCCCGACCACCATGTCCGCCATGAACCCGAGAAAGCCGCCATTGCCTTTGCCTCCTCCTTATCCGCCTCGATAACCTCCTCCTCCGAGCACAAGATTATGAAGATTTCGCCCATCGCCGCCATCAAGCGCTAATCGCCGCTGATTTTTATCCCACCAAGCTTGGCGTCGACTGAGTGGAGGAGCGGTGGCCTTCCTAGGACCATAGCGGTGGCGACCTACCGTGTACTACTCTTCCTCGCTGCCAGCTGCGCCCGCGCACTCGCACCGGCTTCATGGTCGTGGCGGTGGAGGGCGGCCGGTGGGGAGCCGGTGATCTCCTTTGTCTACTCCTGCAAGAGTACGTCCAAGAGAGCTTTGGAGCGCGCCCGGAGCGGAGCCACCGATGTCCTTCGTCTGCTCCTGCGATAGTACGTCTAAGAGATCTTTGGAGTGCCCGGAGGCCATGGTTTGAGTGGTGCCAACAAAAGGAAGGGACCAGAGGAGAATGAGTGTGGGTCTTTGGCAATGGCTGGGAGCTGGGGCTCAAGTTAATATAGCGGGCGAATGTCAATGAGACGCGGCAGACGGATGGACGGCTGGCAGCAGAGTAGGTTCGTTGGCAGCCGTGGTGTCGTTAACGCGGAGCAGACGCTTGCATCGGGATGCCGTGCGGGTGGCGCTGTCTCGGCCGGCACGCTGCTGCAATGCCCGCGCCAGTGAGAGGTCACGTCGGGCGTGAATGCGGACGCTGCTTCAGTGACTTAACCGCAGGTGCGTTGTCTCACTAACATGTGGGCCCAACGGGCATCAGGCCCGCATGTTAGTGACACACCAACTGCACCTGCAGTTAAGGATGGTGAATGCGGCATTGACGTTCTGGAGAGACGGTGATCGTTTCAGGCGGGAAGCACTCGCTAGCGATGGAAGGGGTTTCGGTAGGCTAGGGCGGTCAGACGCTAGCGTGGTGGTAAAAATGTGAACTCATGGACGACGAGCCTTTGAAGCGTATGCGGCACGTATTGACAACTAGGCATCCATGCAATCGCTCTTGTCGCCAGCTAGCATTCGATGACCACCATTAGACACCGCACAACCATACATAACTTATGATTAATGGACGAATCGATCAGACACACACTCGTGTGCAGTGGCACTATGATCGGTTGCTCACGATAGTACATACTCTGCACCATAGTACCCTCTCTAGCTAGGTTGTTTTATAGATTGTCGTTGTGATGGACGATATACATGAGCAAGGCGCCGAGTCATGAGTATGACCGCTGGTGTTGAGCCGTGAATACATGCTCGGTGTTCGCAGAGGCCTCCAAAGAAACGCCTAAACAAAGAATGTCACATACGCATAATTTTGGTTTTATTTCTTTCTTCAAGACAGTAGGCCCGCATAGATAGATAGATAAAGAACACGAGCTGATGAGGCGATGCGGACTGTTTGACTGGTCAACCAGACAAATACGGAGCTATACGCTGAGCCATGATCGTATAATCACCATATCTCGTTTACAATGATCAAAGTGAGCTATCAAGACAAGTTCGATGACCGCCAATGCATTTTACTCGGTCATAAATTACCAGGATTGAAGGGGAATCCAAATTTTCTTCGTCTTCTGTCCTTGAGCTCTTGACAAACTAATGCACTATAGGTTGTCCGGCCACTCCACCCCAGAGCTCTCACCAAGCGTCGTTCATGCCACCACGCCGCACACTAACCGGTAAGGCAGCGATGGCATCCCACCGCGCCGAGTTCCTCGCCGCCCACGACCGTAGACAAAATGGTAGGGAAGTGATGGCATCCCGCCGTGCCGAGTTTATCGCCGCTCACGACCTCACAACTATGTGGGAGGAATTTGAAGATGCCAAGGCCGAATGGGCGGTAGAGCAAGAGGCGGCCAAAGCCGCACAAAGGGAGCAGAAAAGTCAGAAAGCACTCAAGAAAAGAGAGGCCCGCCGCCGCAAGAAAGAAACGGACGCACGCGCTGCTACGGAGAGGTCGCCGGAGATCCAAGCACGGTGGGGTGCCGCCGACAAAGCCGGGAAGGAGAACGATTTACGTCTGCCAGCATGTGAGAAGTAGTAGTACTAGTAGTTAGTGTGTGTGTCGTGTTCAGTACGAGCATGTACCAATACTAGTACTAGTTACTACTGTAGTTTTTAGAGCAAATTACCAGTACATTAGCCTAGACTAAATGGAAAATTCCTTTCCTAAGCATCAAATGGCATCTCTTTCTCTATAGGAATTGATATGCATGTCATCTCACTTCCTATGATTTTCATATTCCTATCCTATGAACGAAAGGAGGCCTCTGTTGGAGTAACTACTATAGCTAGCAGTACTGCTGGTACAATAGTTTTCTTCAAGAAGCGGAATTCAACGAAGTCATGATGGTTCCTTCGTCCGAGCAACTTCAAAGTGGGAAGTGGGCCTGTGATTTGACGGCTCATTAGTCATTGTCATCGCGCGCCGACGACCTGGGTGACTCCTTGGAGTTCTGCGGCATGGCAAGTGGACCAGGATGGTCGACGTCCAACATGTTGGCGAACGGAAGTATTCTTTCCGATATCGAGGAGCAAGGAAACCGCGTGGTATGGTATCGCTGCTGATTGGTTCACAAAAAAAATAGTATCACTGCCGATTTATAATTATTTTTATTTCGATGAATGCTAGCGCTTCAACTCTTACGATTTAAGGGTGCCAAACACGGCAGAAGCTGGATGTCCCACACGCCGGCGAAAGGAGGGACATGAACAACGTGGTAGAGCCCAGCGTAAAAAAAACAGCGTGGTAGAGCGTCTCCACTTCTTCCACTTCTGGGTCGGAGACCACACGTACTAGTACTTAGTGGTATGAACGATACAAAGTGCGACCTAGAGACAAAGACACGTCTAGTTGGAAGGTCTCGGGGCATACACGTAAACAAATATAAAAGTTAATATGTGCCTCCAACTAATATAGTAGTAGTAGAGTACTTAGGCACGTGCTTCATAACATCACCGTGTGTCGGTGTACTAGAGTAGGGGTACCCTAGTATCTCGAACTCGTGCACGGACAGTTGCAGCGCCCCGTGGCAGGGCTGGCCTAGTGACCGCCAAGGCCCTCCGCGGCTCCTTTGGAGCCATTCAAGAACAAAGTATTCAAGGCCCCGGCAAGAGGAGCTTGCCGGGAAGGCCACTTAAGGCACGAAGGAAACAAGACCCCGGCAAGAGGAGCTTGCCGGGAAGGTTCGGTGAGCGACGAGCTCCCGAGCGCGACAAGGATTTAGCCGCTGCAAGGCGCTTGCGCGCAGCAACCTCTTCATCTCCGCCCAGCCATCCGCCAACGATGTCGCCATGGGGCTTTCCTGCACGCTGTCAATGGCTGTGCAGCCAGCGGGAGCAGCGATAAGCGGCAATGACAAGCTACCATCGTGGCAAATAGAGGCGACTTGACGGTCATTTGTTGCCTCGCTTAGGCGACAGGACGGGCATTTATTACTCTTGTCCCTTGCCGCCGAGTTAGGTATAGTGCATCAGACATCGCATGTTGGTGTACCAACTACTGTTTTCCATTTGTACCCTCATCTTCGCTGCACTGTGGTGACCCCTTGAGCCTATAAAAGGAGGCCCATGTGCAACGAGAAAGGGTCGGTTTGGCTCGCTCGGTTCATTCGACTCATTCGAGACCACACTCACTCAAAGCTAGGTTTTGTAGCCCCATTGCTCCCTAGCAAGAACACAATACAATCAACCAAGCAGCAGAGGAGTATTATCTCTCCGAGAGCTCCGTTGGGTAATCTGCTCGTGCATCACCTCGACCGCTTTTGTGTAATCTCCGCCCCCCATCGAACCACAAGGGACTCGGTCCCATAGGTGTTCGTGGGTCACGATCAGCTTCCCCGAAAAGAAGAAGACCACTTTGCCCGGCAAGAGCTCTGATGCCCACTCCGGCAAGCGCACCTCTTCGGAGTGCTGCGCTACCGTCGAGGACGCACCGTCGAGCTCCACCGACAAGTGCAAGAAGATGATGGCAGCTCCGCCAAGACCAAGAAGGTGCCCGCTAAGGAGGACGGCAGACGGTGGTACCTTCACCATCGCAAGCCACGCTTGACCCTAAATAGGAAAGACGCTTATTGCTTTCCTGGGCGAATGTCGGCGTGTTTGCATGGCAACCGCCCCGACATCCCCGCGCTCCTGTGAAAGTAATTGAGCACCACTTAGCTGTCTGTCCTCATGCGCGCCCGTCAAGCAAAAAGTCGTGAAACAGGCAAAGGAGCGCCAAGAGTTCATAGCGTAAGAGATCAAGAAACCGGAAGCAGCAGGCCTTGTCGAGGAGTGCTCCATCCCACGTGGTTGGCCAATCCGGTAGTTGTACGAAGGCAAATGGGAAATGGAGACTTTGTATTGACTTCACGGATGTTAATAAAGCTTGTCCCAAAGACCCATTTCCTTGCCGCGTATCGACCAGATTGTTGACTCCACAGCTGGATGTGATTTGCTTTCATTTCTTGATGCATCCTCCGGATATCATCAGATCTTCATGGCAGAAGAGGATGAAGAGAAAACCGCATTCATTACACCATGTGGCACATACTGTTTCATACGGATGCCCTTCGGTTTGAAGAATGCTGGTTCAACGTTTGCAAGAGTAGTCCATGATGCCTTTGAGCCACAAATGCACAGAAATGTAGAAGCTTACATGGATGACATAGTGGTCAAGAGCTAGGACAAAGCAACTCTGGTTCAAGATTTGGATGAGACCTTTGCAAATATGCGCAAGATCAACCTCAAGCTCAACCCCGAGAAGTGCGTGTTTGGAGTCCTTCCGCAAGCTTCGGTTCTTTGTGTCTCGCCGGGAATTGAAGCCAATCCCGACAAGATCAAGGCCATTGAGCAGATTGAAGCACCAAAGCGCCAAGGATGTAAGAAGGCTTGCTGGTTGCATGGCTGCTCTCAAAGGTTTATCTCTAGGTCACTGAGCGGCCTACCGCCATTTTTCAAGATTTTGAAAAAGCAGGTCCAATGAAATGGACTCGAAGCGGAGGCTGCTGCAGGATTTAAAGAGGTACCTGTCCTCCACTCCAATACTTGTCGCACCTAGGCCACAAGAGAAGTTGTTGCTGTATATAGCGGCAACCAATCAAGTGGGTTAGTGCTGCGTTAGTAGCGGAAAGGGAGGCGATGATGAGCCGGGCAATCGAGGCGGATGCATCCAGCGACAAGCGGGGGCTTCGCCACAAGCTCGTCCCGACAAGGACGGATCTCTGCAGGATTGCGAAGATGCGTAAAAGGATGGTGCAGCGCCACCTACTTTGTCGGCCTCTCCCTTCAGGGGCTAGGTCAAGGTATTCGGTGTGCGAAACTGCTTTTCGCCTCCTCATGGCCTCGAGAAAGCTGCGCCATTACTTCCAAGCACATGAGATAACAGCTTGTCACCGCTTCCGCTAAAGAGGATATTGCAAAATCCGTAAGCAACAGCAGGATTGTCGAGTGGGCATCGAACTGCAAGCTTTGGCCTCAAGTTTGAAAGCACTTCAACTATCCAAAGCAGCATTGGCAGAGTTTATAGCAGAATGGACGCCAACGCAAGATGAAGAAATTACAGAGACGAGCATCCCCGTCAAGGAAGCAAGTAAAGAGTGGCTGATGTACTTTGATGGTGCCTTCTCGCTGCAAGGCGCCGGTGCGGCCAAGCGTGCTTATCGCACCCCATCGGAGAGCACCTCAAGTACATAGTCCAGATGCACTTTCCCAAGGAGCAAGCAACAAATAATACTGCAGAGTATGAAGGTTTGCTTGCCGGTCTCAGAATTGCAGTAGACCTTGGGATCAAAAAGCTTATTGTCAGGGGTGACTCGCAGCTTGTCGTCCGCCAAGTAAACAAAGATTATCGAGTCCGCTGATGGAAGCTTACGCTGA